>PVIJ01010794.1:0-58225 GCA_004024925.1 Scalopus aquaticus | reverse complement strand
CTAAAAAGAAAGAAAATGGAGGAATTTCACTCCCTGATTTCAAATTATACTACAGAGCCATAATAATTAAGACAGCATGGTACTGGAACAAAAACAGACAGAAAGACCAATGGAACCGAATAGAATACCCAGAATTAAAGCCACATATCTATGAACAACTAATCTTTGACAAAGGAGCAAAGAAAATGCAGTGGAACAAAGGCAGTCTATTCAATAAATGGTGCTGGGAAAACTGGAGAGCCACATGCAAAAAAAAATAAATAAAAAGTTTTTAAAATAATTTCATTTATAATTGGATGCCAGTTCTGCCTTCCAGGCTGTGTTTTGGGGCCATGTTATCCCTATCAAAAACATCTTTGAACTTGAAATTTGTCTTAAAAAACTGATTACTCTTGCCAAAAAATCAGAAGGGTTATCTTATAAATTTCATGCCTTCTTAATGTATTTTCTTTTTGAAAAAATACTATTTTTTCTGATTTCCTACAAAATAAGATATAAATAACTTCTAGAAAAATTATGAGGTACAGGTATTTATAGTGAAATAAATTGAAAGCAACAAAAATCCCACTAAACCAAGACTATAATAGTCAACATTTTGCCACATTTATAGTCATTTTCCTGTTTGTAAAATACCCTTTAAAAAAATCAATAGTCCCAAGCAGTCTATAGAAAAGATGATATTTTATCTTAGATTATTTAATATATTGCTTAACCATCCAAACTTGATACAGCCATAACAATGTAAAATGCATTTCACAGCTATCTCTACTGAATATATTCAACACAATTATGCTCCATGATCTTATTATGTGATTCTGAAATGGAGCAAACCTATCAGATACAGCTGATCTTATTGGTGAGTCCTCATCCTTGCACAGAAGACTGCAGGACACCTAGAGAGAGCAAATATGAAGAATTTATATACATAGTGAGTGAGAAAAGGGAGTGCTAAAAGGGAAAAGGAGAAAAAAATTATTTATTGGCACATCACTGGATTTAGTCTCTCTGGCCCATAGATGGCTTCACCAAACAGAGAACACATTGCCTTGGAAACAAGCAAACCAAGAGAGACTACAGGCCCATATTCCAAGGTCAATGTGCCAGCCAGTTCTGCCCCATCTTCTAGCAGCTCTTAATCAAGAAGTGGTTGAGTCTGGAAAGCTCCACCTTGACTATGAGCATCACCCACTGGCTTGGGGGATTGCTCCTGACTGTTCTTTTAACAATTTCACTTTGAAAACATCAGGAGAAGAGAAAATGGGTTAGGAAGTGTAGGATGGAGATCTGGGTTAATAAATTATCTGGACCAAAACAATGGTGTGATGGCAATGATAATAAAAATAATAATTACTAAAATCTATTTTTCTCAGTTTCCTCTGAGTGATTTATATTGGTCTACTATTTCCAAATCTGCATTGTCATTGAAAAAATGAAGCAGAAGAATTAAGGAAAGTTTTCCCTGAGTCACAGTAATGAAAATGACCCAAGGAGTCATTTATTTTCAGCTTTCAAATTTCTCCAGATAAAAATACAGTTGATGATAGCATGATTCAGGTATTTTTGATGACAATTGCACATATTTTGCCTCGATTCAATAAACTAGAAAAAAATTTATAAGAAATGAAAAAATTAAAAAAAGAGCTAGAGTTATAATAAAGTAATGAATTGGTGTGCATCAATGCAAATTGGATGTGGCAAATCAAATTTAGAAATTCTGATAATTGAAAAATAATTTCAGAGGTTGTATTCTTTGATTAGAGGTGATAAGTTACATAGATCTCCATGTCCACTGACCATAACTAACCACTACTGTGAATTGACTTTTAAAATAGAAAGTGGAGAAGTACTTGCTTTTCACGTGACTTTAGCCATGATTATGTTGATATTACTGGGAGATCTTCATCTTCTTTATAATAGAAACCACAGAGCTAATCTGATAATGAAAAATGACCTGGCTGGGCCATGATCTGAAATGGTTGACATGATTTGACATAATGATCCCCAATTCTAGTTGTTAAAAAGATATGATTTGAATTGAAAGCATTTCTCCAATAGGAGCTCTCTAATACTGTATTCTCATCCTGCAAGATAGACTAAGAAACTGTTCCACACCTGTTCTGCAAATATCCCATGCTGGGTGGGCTCATCATTGATTCAGACAGCTTCAAAGAGGATCTTGGAGCCCGTGGCATTATCCCCACCGGTTAGGGGAAGACAAGCCAGCAGGGAGACAGCAATTTAGGCCCCCTGTGAATGTCTACATGCTCTTTCCTCTCCTATTCCTCCTCGCTCCTCTCCACCAATCTCCACTACACTCCACCCCAGAGTCCTCTGCCGCATCCAGTCCTCTGTGACGCTGCCCTCATATGCTCAGGTGTGTCCACTTCCGCATGCCCACACCATACTCTGAGTGTCCACATCAGGCATGTGTACCCCAAGCCCATGCTCCCAAGTACCTCCTGCATTCAAGGCTGCAGGTGATAGCCACAGAGGCCAATGGCACAGAAGCCTGAGCAATCTTCATTTACCCTACAACACCTCTCACCTTTGTTCTCCTTTACTCAGGTCCTGTTTCAAAAAAAAATACTTCCCCATCTTACAGTCAGTCACTAATATTTGGAAGAAGCAGCGGACTCTTCCACCCCAGGCTACATGTTACAAGACCACAATGGATGTCCTGATAACCTCAAGAGGAGGAAGACAAATGCATTTCTGTAAAATGCCACTCTTGTCTAACAATTCAACTCCTAGGGGCAGTTGCCATGTTGTGTTGATTCTCTGGTCACAGAAGTTCTGCTGGGATGTGGAGAGTATAGAAGGCGGCAATTGATGGGTCGGAAGTTTGACCACGGCAGGTGAAAGCCTTAATTGGAGGATCAGGTGCTTGGAACAAGAGGTACAATGACTGTAGGAGTGAACTGTCTCAGAATAGAGCGATGGGAAGGCCACACTTTGGAGCCCAAATAAAAACTCCTTAAACTCTCAGAAGCTTTGTTCCTTCCCAGCCGTATTTAACAAGCTCATAAATAATTCTGTTATGGGAATTCCAGAACAGTTAGTAAGACAGCATCATTTCAAATTGTTTTCTTTTATATATGTTTTATTTCTATTAGTACTCGAGTATATCCCTAATATGACATTGTTATTATTGTTGTTGTTGTTGTTGTTATCACCATCATCATCATCACTGTTAGTTTCTAAGAATCTCAATATAATAAATCACAAAAGAGAGAAATATACTGTAATTGGTGTAAAGGCAGGAAAGGACACCACGGAGCACAGGTTCGCCAAGGGAGCTGCACAGACGGGTCAAAAGGAGGGAGGAGTTCTGGAGCCCTCAGTGGCTTTTTATGCCTTTTAATGGTTTCTCGTGGAGAGGCAACCAGGGACAGGGCAGGTAGGGTGGCCTGGGGGCCAGGAGGCTGGCAGGCCTCCTAGCCCCCCGCAAATCTTCACTCTCTTGGGCTATCTGGCTGTGTCTCGTGGCCTCTGCTGCATCCCAGATGGAAGGTCCTCTGCTTCTTCTCTCTCTCCGCTGGTTCTGTTGCTGCTCTATAAGCCCAGCCTCTGGCCCAGGTGTGCCCACGCCCCACTCCAGGCGCCCGCCATCAGGCATGTGCATCGGCCTACAGAGGTCCATCATTGAGGGTAGGGCGGAAAAACCTGACAGTTCTCACTTACTCTGCAATCAGGATGCACCATAGTTGAGGAAATAGCTTTCAACATTTTTAGGAAATGAAAAGACTAATGAGAGAACAAAAACATGGGAAAGGAGGTGAAAGGGATTGCTAAGACCTTGTAGTAGTGTATTTGTCATTTTACTGGTTTGATTTAGATCCAGTTCATATAAACAAGAGAACATTCTCTTTCTGTAAGATTGACTTCTTTTGATGCAAAGAGGACAGCCATTACCTAAATAATTTTTTGATTTCCTATTAATATGTTCTCTGCTGGCATCAAATTTTATTCATGATCTTACAGGGACACTTCTGATACAATCACTTTACCACTATCTAGAAAATTAAAAAAAAAAAGCCTCTAAAGAAAATAATAAAATAATTTGTTGAGCCATTTAAGAATTGCATCTAATCTTCTCCATCCTTCTTTCCTCATAACCTATCTTCCCTGTTGTTCTCAAATAACATCACATCTCTAAAGCTGTCTTCAAATAAAATTGGAAAGATAAATGTTTGAGACATTGCTCTATCTTCTTCCTAAATATTTTTCATTTTCTTTTATTAGAAATAAGCTTAACATTCATGATAACAACAGAGATGTCTTTGTTGAACTCAGATTTAAAATAAAGAAATGGAGTGTCACAAGGATACATTATGTATCTATTGTTAAATAGTTGGAGGAGTACAAGAAGATTTTGTAGCCAATAGAACCTAATATCTATTGGAAGTCAAGATGTAATAATATTTAATGATGATAGTATTAAGAAGATGACAAAAGAAGCCCCAGGTTGCTAGAAATACTTGTCACCTGAGAAAGAAGGGGATACTCAATGGAAAAGTTTCAAGGGGAGTTCTTGCTTGAAGAGATCAAGTTCCCAAGGCAGGAAATTGAAAGAAAAGCAGGTAGATTTGCAGATTTACTGGAATGAAAGTTCCAAAATGAATAAGTTTGGAGGGAGAGAAATGTCTGCAAAGTTAGATAAGATTTTGGGGGATATGTCCTGGAGACATGGAGTCCAATGACAAGGAGGATGAAGCCAAAGGACTGACTACTTCTGGGCTGATGATTCTCGTGTCTATTTGTGATATAATTCTCATCATTTTGTGGTGATGATGTAAAATATTATGTTATTGCCACCATTTTCCAACTTAATAAAACAAAGCAGATTAAAGTGCCAAGCCCAAGCTCACATAACGAGGGGTGCAATCAGTAGGACAAAGATAGTCATTCCACTCCACTTGGCTAACTTATGTATATAGAAAGTAGCAAACTGAAAGGAACATGTTCATTGGAGTTTAAAACTCAGTTGCTTTTAATTTTCATGATGTGGAAAAGAATGCAATCTCTTTTTTTTAAAAAGATTTATTTTTTATGTATACATACAAGCAGGGGTACAGGCCAGAGGCGTGGGGCGGCGAGAGTGTTCACCAGAGACAGAGAGGGGAGCAGAACAGGCAGATCAGAAATACACTGCTGAGGGGAGCAGCGGGCGAGGCAGGAGAGGTCTGCCGCACCATGTGGGATTCTCCCTGGCTGGGTGTCGAACTCGCCGCTGCCGACAGCTCCACAGAGCAGCACTTAACTGCTGCGCCACCGGGGAGGTCCAGAATGCAATCTCTTTTCATTAGTGTTTTCCTTTCTTTGGAATGATCATGATGCTAACTTCCCATATACATCATCAAGTGTATGCATGTAGAAAACTATCAGGCAGAAGTTTGGGGATTTATAAATAACTTATATAAATTACCAACTTGTGTTAAGAATATATGTATTGGTATTTTAATAATACTGTGTCTGCGGGATCACATCAATCAATGCGCACACACACACACACACGATATTTTCCTGTAATAATCAAGAACACATGATTGGGATTTTGCTTTGGCTCATTGGAACCCAGTTCTCCAATGATCTCTCATGTTTCTGCACACTTTTTGAGCAAAGGCCCTGACTGCTTTTTCAAGACTATTTAAGGATGTTTACATATCAATAGCCTTAGAAAAGAGTATTTCCCACCAGAGCAAAGGACAGGTTTGCATACTTCCTGGCAAGACACAGGGTTTCTCTACACAGCCAAACTGGCCAGTACAACAAATAGAATGTCTCCCTTTGGGACAAAAGATGGGCATTCATGACCACTTATAAAAAGCTTGGATTCATTAAGCGCAGAGTTTCTGTACTGAAAACACCCCTGCACATGCAGGTGTAACCTGACCCTCTTTTCCATGGCCTGTGTGACCAGGGACTTAGGAAACCAATATAAGAAAATGCTCACATTCTGCCTGCTGCTATTGCCATGAGTAAGCACGTCTTTCAGCTTTGATCTAGGAGGCTTTTTTCTCCTGCAAAGGTGCACGTGATGGTCGCAGGCTAACTTGCTAGTTTAAAAGTAAGGTAAGCCTCAGACTCTTCATTATTCTTGACATGGCTTAACCTGGATAACCACATTCAAGTATTGCTATGGAGATATGTGACCTCTCCAGATATGAAACAAAGTCACCTGGTTGAATGCAAAAACATGGTTAAGAAAAAAATACCTTGATAAAAATGAGAACCAGAACTGTGAAGAACAGTTTGCCTGGGAGATCATTTTTTAATGGCACAATCTTTCAACTTCGCCTGTTTTCCTAATATTGTCACTTTATTATTTCAATAGTCCAAGACGAGAGTGCCCTCTTTCTTCCTTATTCCTTGGTATGGGGAGAGGTACAGTCACAATCCTAGCTGGGACACAAAATTTCCAGACTATTCCAACTATTTATATCTCCTTGTTGTCAAGCTAATGGTCACTTTTCATTCCTCTACACTCTTTAGTGTTCGGGAGCATGTTATTTGCATGCCAAGTCTATTCTTATTTGCCCTTTTCTATCCGCCCCACCCACCCTATGCTTTTCCTCTGTTGACCCTTTTCTCTGCATCAATACCTCCTCCATTTACATAATAACACATTTTCCTCTGAATTTTAAATGTTGGCAATTTAGAGGATTCTGTCCTTGAGCTCATTTCTTACTCTTCTCCTTTCATCTATTCCCAAGATAAATAATATCAACAACTATATCTAGGCCCACATATCTTTATATCTCTACATATTCCTCTAGCCTTATGATGAACTTCATAATCAACTTTCTAAGTAAAAATGTGTATTGACATTGAAATCAAAAAACCTTGCCATTCACTCAGTATGTCTTGTTCAAATAACTTAATCTAATTGGATTTCATTGTCATTATCTGTGTAAAGGATATAGTTGTACTAATATTTTACATAGTTAGAAAACAAATATTTAAAGTCTTTTTAAAAGTAGCTAGCCCATATTAAGTGGTCAGTAAAGAATAATGATGAACTTAACTTTCCTAAGCATACCTTATTCTGAACGGAGGAAATATTTTTTTTTTCTTTTCCTCTACATTTCCTACCCTAATGAAGTTCACTATCATCTACCAAATATCTTAGGTTAGAACCATGAGACCCACCATTGTCTTATTTTTCTTCATTCCCTACATCTAATGATTGTCAAATTTTACTGATACTATCTCAAAAATATATCTGGATTTCAAGAACAACTGTCCATTGGCATTTTCCTGTTTTAATGCCAGTGTTACTTCCAAACATTCAAGATTTTCTATATAAAATTCAAAGCCTCTGTATAAAATACATTGTTCATTCAATCAAGACTTAAGACCTAAATTACTTAAGACTTAAGACCGCTGTGCCATTAAGATGTTTCAAGTGTAGAGCAAAATGTACAAATTGTTAAGGGAGGCCCCATGTTTCCTACTCCCACTTACATGCAGCTGGTTTGGACCAGATACTGGGAATGGGGAGAGGAGCTGAGCAGTGAAGTGAAGGTATAAACATAGGAGGCAGGTGGGCTGCGGGGAGGTGGAGGGGCTGTGGGGGCTCTTGCTTCCCCTGCTTTGACTTGTACCAGGAGACATTGGGAGAAGAGACATGTGGAAACACTTGAAAGAGACACATAGGTAAGAGATGAGGGTAGGAGACTTATGGGAAGGCTGTCCTTGGCAGGGACATTGGCAGCCATTACCTTGTGTTGTATTTTCATTTTGCACCTTTGTTCCAAGATTTACCTGGCCCCTTTGCTCCTTTCTTGTTTTTCTCAGTCAGAAGATGCCTTAGACTTATAGCAAGCTTTTGGGTCTCAACAGCCCCACTTTGGGCCAATCCTGTTTGGACATTTGCCCACAAGTGGATGGGTAATTTGGGATGTTTTACAAAGAAGCTATTATTAGTAATATTCATTCTCCTCTCTCTAGTTCTGTTAAAGATCTACCACATTAAGAATCTGCCTCACCTTTGTGGGCACAGGTGACAGGACCCCATTTAGAGCATGTTTGAGGTTCCTGGGTTCCCCATGGTCATATCCTAACAAAGTCACTTCAAAATCATCCCAGCCTTCTCTATGACCTGGTCTCACACCACTCAATATCCCTCTTGCCTTCTCAGAGCCACCCACAAGTTCTCCTGGTCAATATCCTTTAATATCAAAAACTGTCTCTCATGCACTGGTATCCACAGTGCCTGGGCCCTACATTTGTCAGCAAAGCTGACAAGCACTTCCAAGCCAACACTCACATCTTAACATTCCAATCTTTGTTTAAATAGTTTCCATCATTTTACAGAAGTTTTTGTTTCCTGCTGCCTTAGATTTAGGCACTGCCTTTTCCTTGTCCCCACAGTCTCTTGCTCTGAGACTTTCTTAATCTTTCTTGTACTTCCTTACTAACCCTGGAACCTCAAACATGTATTCTAGTATATAAAATATTGTAGTACTTAACAAATGTGTCTGAATGACCATATATATGAAAAATTATCCAAGAAGGGGAATATAAAAAATATGTAATAATAATCTTACCAATAAGAGCAAAATTTATTGAATAATTCCTGTGTCCCAGACTCTATGTTGAATGACTATTTTGAACATTTTATCTCATTTATAGCTTAGACCTCAAAGTAACCTATAGTATAGTTAACTATTATCATTCACATTTTGAAAATGAGAAAATTGAGCCTCAGGAAGCTTAAGTACCTTCCACAGCGACACTGCTAGTAAGTAGATTATCTATTGCTGCCGTTATGTAATGCTACATCATTAATCACCCAAAATTTAGTAACTGAATCTACCAACATGTTCTTCTATCTCACAATTCAGTGTGTTTACTGAGGCCAAATGGGAAGTTCCTTTCACTAACTTTCAGCAAAATGGCAGATGTGTCAGATGACTGCACATCTGTGCCTCTGTGCTCCTTTGGGTGGTGTACTCCTTTGGGTGGTATAGGGGAACAAAAAATCTGCCAATCCCAAAATGGATTTTTTGGCAAGAGGTTTATTTCATAGTGTGTAATAGAGCAAGCAGGTATCTTCTAGGGTCAGAATAAGCCTCGGAGATAAGGGACACTCTAGAAACAGGGTCAGCAAAGGGGACTAACCAGACACTCCCTGAGCTGTGGGCAGTCAAGGACTAACAGGACATTTCTGGACAGGGATGACAGAAAAAAAGACTTTAAGATAAGGGTTGAGATGCAAGATGTAATTCTGAGCACAGAGACAGTAAGACAGAGTGAGACCAGCAAGAACTAACCAATCACAAATACCTACGGGGTTTTAGAATAATTAGGGAAAGAAGGTGTATATTCCCCAAGGCATTAATCCACAGCAGCCTCTAGGCCTTGTTCCATGGACCTGGGAGTCTCACTTTATTTCTGTTCCTTTTCTCCTTAACAAACTTTTCTTTATATCTACGTCTCTAAATAAATTTGCCTCTTTCACTTGCTTGCCTGAGAGTCAGTGAAGTTTCTGCTGCGGCTTCGAGAGACACCTAACCCGTAGTGGTCTAGTGGCCGGGACTCAGCGCTGCTGCTGCAGCCTGGGGTCCATTTCTGACTGAGGAACTAGACCTGAAACCCTGAAATTATGGTAGCAATGGAAGAGAGACTGAAGGCTGGGTGGAGCTTGAACTTTTGTGAAAGGTAAAGAGAAATACTTTACATTAAGGTCTTACTCACTGTACTGGGAAAATCTAATATCCTTAGCTCTTACAAAGGAGAAGACAGGACCTAATACACAAAACAGCCATACTGATACTGGGCAAAATGGGGCTTCAAAATTGGCCAAAGGCAGTGCACCAATTGCTTATCCGTCACTATCTTGGTTTTGCACCCGTGCGTACAATTGCAAGACTACTCAGGCTTAGAAAACAATAACAATGGGATTTATTTAACAAACAGGGAAAAACAAAGAATTACTGAAGTCAACATATTTTGTTTACCTTCTTAAAGCAACATCCAGTCCTTTTAAGTCCCAGAAAAGTAACAAAGTGGCGTCTTCCCGCCACCGCTGATGTGGAGCTCCTCTTCCAAACAATAGGCCCCATTTCCAAAAAGACATCTTCCATCTTCTGCAGGCGCACAACAATCAGACTGTAGGCCAGGTTCCAACCCACGAGGATGACACAGAACACAGTTGGAGATGCTCCTGAAACTGCCCCAGCACAGCAACAGCCCAACAACACTGCAAACAGCAACTACAGCAGCCAGAAGGCCCAACAGACTGCACTCGCGCATTTTAGGAAGGGGCCTGCTTCAGGTCTCTGCCTTCTTCCTTTGGCCGCAGTAAAGACAAAACGGAGCAGTTTCCATCGCTCGGCTACTTGCAAAGCCTCCAAAGTCGCTGGCCCCAAAGTCACTGAAGATTCCAAAAACACTCAATCCGAAACTTGATATCCCAGCGGCTCAAAACTTCTGGCATCTGATTTCCAAACCCTCAATCTTGGCAGCTACATTCCCTGCCACTTCTTCTTTATTTCCTACATCATGGTGACTGATTCCTCTATTCCTTCAGCAGTGTGACTTCTTCTTCCATTCCTATATCATGGTGACTGCTTCCTCTATTCCTGCATCATGGCGACTGACTTCCCCTTCTCCTTCAGTCCCTTTGATTTCTCATCAGACTCTCCACCCCAAACTGCAAACTTAGCATTTTCCCTGGGGCTATTCATTCTCATCAGCACACCTCCTCCAGGGGCACTACCTTTACCCGACTTTGGACTCAGAACGGTTATGATACCTTCACTTACGTGTTTTCCGTGATAACTTTCCTAACTTCTCTTTCTTTCCAGCAAACATTTTCTTAGTTGAGTTATTTAAAACAGTATCTGGGACCATGTGGGTGAATTATTGAGTAATACTGGGTCTTGCCCATGAATGCAAGAGGTATTCGTGTTATTATTAAACTTTCTTTTAACTATTTCTCTTATTGACCTACTTGATGTTTAATAATTTGCCAAACTACAAGAACCAAGAGGAACACAGGATGATTTCCTTTGCAATCCAAAAGGGATTTCTTTACTGCATGTTTTACTTTCCAAGTTCTATGTACTTGGTCTATCTCTCTAGAAGGATACCAGCAATTGCCCAATGAGTAGAAGACCTTTCTTTTCACCTAGCAAGAAATTCCAGATGTTCATTTTCTCCACATTCAATCAATCAAATCAGGCACAAGTGGAATTCCAAGCCCTCCTTATTCTTGGGAATATTGTCTTGGTGCCCAGAATTCCTGCTTATCGGCTAGGTGCAGGGTCATGCAGGGGGACTGTCACCAAGGGCAAAAGTCCTGGTATGAGGAACATACTGGAAAAACAGTACCTGCTGAAAACAGCAGGCAGATATTAAAATAATCTGCTTTGGTTAGCATGAACCATGCCCCCCCACCGCCAAGGCAATAGCCCCTGGTCACTCCAAGATAGTTCACATCCCTAATCCCATCACCCACACCACTCCTTATGTACCTGCCCCACTTTTGTGCTCAGTGCTAATACATATGAGCCTGCCATTGGATGGGGACTGCACATCACTTCCAGGGTAGCCCTCTAGACTTATTGCTCCACACCAACTTTGAGTAATCTTTCCCTCAACTTGGCTTCCAGCACGGCTGCTAGTGAGGCAACAGGCACAGTCACAGCCTAGATTCCAAGATGTGAGGAACTGCATGTCTCTACAGGCAGGATAGAGAATTTGATCATTGTTAGGGTTCTATATTCCACTATACGGCTAGGACTTGTTGAGTCTTCTTCATTTGTAATAGGGAATTGGAGGAAGTGTGATTATAGTGAAATTATTTGGAATTCTTTAAGTGGTGGATGCAGAATTAAGATTTCCTTGTGCCTAACCTAATTTTGTTTCTATGAAGACATTTAATAGATATGAAAAACACCTTCTTTACAAGTAACCTGATGAAAATTGTATTTATAGTTTTGCAAGGTGTTAAGACAGTAGAGAAGAAAGAAATAAGACTAACAGGATTTGTAGTGCTGGAGCCAAAGAAGAAAACCTGCCTGACAGGAGCTGTGCCATAGGGGAAGGCAACACCCACCATGATTTAAAGAAATGAGGGGAAAATATACATGGTTCTTCTGCCATCTAATCTGCAAGTAGCATCTATGGCCAAACCCTGCCCATGTCAAGAAAACAGAGAAGCCCAGGAGATATCCTTAACTGGGTCATTCGCCCAGGACAAAGAGCAGGACAAAAAATGGAGGTGGAATAGAAACCTGTAGTAAAGGATAACCAGCATCTTGTAGCTGCTGCTGCTACTTTATTAATGACATTATTATTATTATCTCTATTTATCCTCTCTCCTTATGCAGCAACTGGAGTGAATAAAGCACCTGTTTTAGTATTTGATTTTCTAGATAAATGAACTCTGGTTAATTGAGATTGCATTTATTTGAACTGAGTACATATCATTTCACATGCACTTAGAAAGCAATTCATAGCACCCCACTCTTAGTTCCTCATTCCTCTGTCCCTCTGTTTCCACCTTCTCCCTCTTTATGATTTACTCATCAGAGGATCTTGTGATTGAGAACCTACTTAGAAGGATATTCTCACAATTATAAAAAACCACTTGAATATCCACACCTGTCTCCTAGGTAGAACAATGGACAAAAATTCCTTTTAGCTTTTTATACACAAGAACTTCAGCAATATCCTAAAAGTGGCTTTCTGGTGCTCGTCTAATCAAAGCATGCACTGGAAAGGAAAATGATTTAAAGCTTCTTTTTCTCCCCCTGTGATTTTTATTCTAGGTCACCATATTTCTCTATACACCATACTTTAAACATTGCTATCAAATTAACTTCTGAAATTAGAGCAGACAATGTCCTGGAACAAACTACAGAGCTACAATTTTTCACAGGTTGGTGTCTTTAATTTCAATTTCTAATTAATGAAATTCATCATGGTGATTCATGTTGCTTTACTGTTTTGGCCCATCTTACGCTCTTTTCTTGTTTTCAGTGCTCTGTAACATTCATTAAGGAAGACATAAACAAAATTGGAGATGGGTGGGGGGTAATGAGTAGGATGAAATTGTATTTCCATGGAGAGTCCACAAACCATTCTGCTGTCTTCCAATGAACGTGAATGTAATGATGATGTCCACATTGGAGTCACTAGACTCATCTTTCAATTGAAATATCTCAGAAATCACCCACTTCGGCATTTTTTTCTGCTTACCTTAGGTCTCCACACATGTCGTTTCACCCTAGAATAGCCATTGTTGCTGTCTCTAAGTTTTCTCTAAACTCCCATATAGAATTAATTTTGTGAAACTATATAAATGCTCCATGTCTCTATAGGGAAAAATGATGCCCAAGAAGAAGCAATCAACATATTAAAATAGATCATCTTAGAGACACAAAGAGTTCCTGCATAAGTCAGCATAGCCTTCCATAAAATTCAAGACTGACTCAGCACATGTGGGCAGCCATTAGTTCTCCAAAGTGTCTTTCTATTTCCTTTATGACTTAGCAGTCAGCTTTTAGGAAGTCCATAATCAGAGGAATCAAACTGGCTTCTTAATTACTGAGATCACAAAAGGCATTGATGGCCCCATTAGGAATAAATGAAGCCTTGACATATAAACTCATATAATTGGACTACTTGATTCTCAGACTTCCTTTTCTGAGTTTGGTGTCTGAAACAAAAGGTGCTATTCTTGTGATTTTCATGCAATTCTATCCATTCTCCAAGAATAAAAAAGGATCATATATGATGTAAGGAGCAAATAGGGACAAAATAAAATGTTGTTTTGAATGCTTTCTCAAAAATTAAATTAAATGAATGAAATCTAATATAGGTATGATAAAATTATCCTTCTAAAAATGTGAATCTTCATTTAGCAAATGTCACACTATATATTTATATAAAAGAAAGGAAAATTTATAAAAAGAAATATATAAAGCAAGGTAATTCAATGTGTGAATATATCAACATTTATCTTCTTATTCCCTTTTCACCCTGTGATCCAGGAATAATCCAGACTTTTTCTTCTTTATAAAACTCTGTAAACTTTCAAAAACTTCAGAATATTTAAATTTGCATAACCAATCCCTGATTTGATTACTTATCTTAGGAATAAAATATGACACGATCTTGTTCTTATTTTTCTTTCTGTTACAAATTTTACTTCCTCCGTTATACTCTACATTTGCAAAGGCCAGAGGCTATTGGAAGGATTCTCATGTATGCTCAATGGCACTGTGAGGGCACACAATATAAATATTTAAAAAACATTTCTTTCAACTGAAAAATATGAATAAAAACAATTAATTATGTTCACAAAGGCAGCAGCTACCTAATTAAGCTTTCACAGCATAACTACTATATCATTGATAAATGATATATTGAAAATTGTGAGATATAAAAACCTGAATTTGAAGATAAGATTTTATTGTTGTTGTTGTTGTTATAGTTTTTTTTTATATTTATTGTTAACAATATTTCACTTGGAGATTTTAACTATTGGTATTATTAAGTTATTTTTGTATCATCCCTTTTAAGATGTTGCTACCCACTACTTCTGTCTTCTAGGATTCAAAATCATAGTATCATTTTCAGTATTTTTCTTAAAGGGACTCTTTACTCAAATGATTGTATTCAGATATCAATGATGCAAGAAAGATGAAAATAAAGCTCTTCTGCTCGAATAAATAGTTGAACCCAAGAACTCCATTTGACTTTCCAACCTCCTTTAAGACCTGTGACTGTAATGTCACCACAATTTAAATATTACTGCCTTATATATTGAAAGGATAGGTCAAATTAGTTATGTGAAAATTACCCATTGAAACAAAGGGCTTTCTGACCTGGACTTTTAAATTAACCATATAATCTGTTCGATTGTTTTGCACAGATTAGCCACTCAATGGTTTTTTTGACCAGGTTCATTTAGCTCTTTCTCCACTATCCTCTCCACACCCATGTTTTCTCTTTTTATATCCCTTAACTGTCCTTCTTTAAGCCCCCCTCAACACACACATATACACACACTCATGCACACACAAGTGCATATGAATTCATAACTACTAAGCAATCAGATAGTCATTGCATCTATAACGAAAATTAGTTGTTTATAAAGGAAGTCAAAAGTATTTATGCATATCACTTTGCAATCTGGTAATTTCAATTATGAAACTACAGAATCACATCACTTTCTGGGAACCCACTGCTATATCCTTCAATCTGCAATGGTAAATCTTGAGTTCCACATCAATATCAAAGACCAAAAATCACCATGATCACAACATACTGGAAAATGACAGAGCAGTGAATATTCATGTTAGTGATACCAAAGACATTTCATACTAAAAGAACAAGGAAAAAGAAAAAAATGTTAAGGAAACCAGAATGTTGTTCCTGTTCACAATTCTGACATGTTCACTGAATTGGCAGTTGCAGTATTATACTGACAAATTCTGGGAAATAAAAAACATCTCATTTATATGGATTGCAAATAAATGGTGTGTTAGGAATGACTGAATCACTGAAACATTTAGGCTGTCATGTTATTAAGGTTGTTACCTACATTAACTAAGATATTGTATCTAATATATTTAAGCATACTGTTTTTAGGATTCAGTCATCATTATGAACCATATCAAACAAACCAGTTATCTCTGTTTGACTAAGTATTGAAGTATAGTTCTCCCCAAGACGTTCATATAATCCTCCCCTAAATGCTCAGAAAGGCTAAAATAAGATATATAACTTTAGCATGTAGATTATTTTAAGTGAGGTTGATTAAGGCCCTACAAGCTCCTGAGAAAATTTTGCCACTACACACCTACCTAGAAGAATGAAAATTGGGGCTACTACACAGAATTAGGGCTTTTACCATAAATAAGCATTCTATCAGAATACCTACCTTTGTGGTGGGACAATCATCTAACTAAGAGCATTTGGTCTTTATCACATGACTCACCCTCACCTCATGTGAGTGTACCTCCTCTGTCCTTGAATTCTCAGGCCCCATTCACTCCTTAGTTCAGAATACATAAATATCTTCATTTTGTCCCATTTGCTTTACAATCTATATCCATGTCAATATCCCACATGTATGTAATTAAATTTTTATTTTCCTTCTACTAACCCATCTAATGTTAATTAGATTGTTCAACCAGTGCAGAAGAACCCAGAAGGATGAGAGAATTTCTTCTCTACCTCTACAAGTATTCTACAAAGCTTTTCCTTTACTAATCTTCCAAACCCAAAATAAGTTAACACTTCATACTGTATATTTAAGATCTATTCAATATCTACATATCACTTAACATTTGATCACGGACAGTTTTTATAAAAATGCTGTATAGCTGTTGCCAATTCATGGTATCAGACTGATTTTCTTTGTATATTAGACATATAAGACTAAAAAAAATTAATATCATTATATGACATAAAGGCATAAGGTAATAACAAAAAAGGAGTTAAATATTCAAATAAACATGGTCAAAATCCCGAACATAACAATTTGAGGTGATGGTGGCAGTGACCGATATCATGAGGATGAATCACAATTTTTTTCTTGGCAGCAAAGATATATACAGATATATGTGTATATAATGTGTGTGTGTGTATATTTATATTAAAGTAATTAAGACATATTTTATAGCAAAATTCAGTCTCTTCAGACTTTTCACAGCTTAAACATAGGAGGCATTCTAGCTTCTCTGATGCAAAAGTCAAAGAACTAACTTCTCTTTCAGCTACCGTAAATTACTTCATTAGTGCCACACATCAGACCATAGAAAGTCATTTCCTATTTAATCTTTTTGGCTTCCCCTTATAATTCCTCCCCACATTTCCCATTTGAGCTGATATTTTATATTGCTTCAACTCAACACAAAAAGCGAACTTGGGTATAGAATATGTTTATTTTTTAAGTGAAAGTATTTTGCTTAGAAGGATGATTTAAAAAGGGCTCAGATGGATTCAGTGAGAGTATATGCTTTGATATGTTGAAAGAAATCTGCTTCACAAATAAGATGAGATGTTTTTGAAAAAATTCAAATGACCTCAGACTGATATATGTTGCAGTGACTATACATTCAGATGATTTTTCAAAGAATTTCAGCATGGAATGAGAGATCTAGATGGTAGTAGAAAGTCAAGGAATCACACAAATATAATTCTAATAATCCTTGGCCTGAAAAATGTGGGAATCATGCTTCAAAAAGAGTGTCATTTTAAAAGTAAAAACCATTTCCTTCAAGTTTTTCATATTGCATAAGGGAAAAAGATGACAAAAGTCAAAACATTTTCTGACACTCATCATTCCTGTAAACATAGATAAAACACCAAGTTTCTTAGTGCTCATTTGCAGCTAATCCTTGTCTCTAACTCCAGCTGTGGATAACCACTCATCTGCTTTTCTACACACACACACACACACACACACACACACACACGCACACACACACACTGGCTTTTTTAAGTCCATGGTATAACAGTGAAAGGATTATGTGCCTCCTCATTTAGCAATAGTTTTCTTCACTGTGCAAAAACTTTTTAGTTTAATGTAGTCCCACATGTTTAGTTTTGGTTTTGCTTCCCTTGCCATTGGAGTCCAATGTCCAAAGACACCCGTAAGACTGATACCAATGAGTTGTCTATGTCTTCTTGTATGTATTATATAGCTTCAGGTCATGAATTCAAGTCTTTTATCCATTTTGAATTAATTTTTATGCATGATCTATGATAATTGTCTATTTTCACTTTTTTTTTTGCATTTGGCTATTCAGTTTTCCCAAGACCATTTATTAAAGAGACATTCATTTTTCTAGTATATGTTCTTGATTCCTTGTTATATATTAGCCATTCATACATGTAGGGGGTTATATGGAAATAAGCTAATTACTCAAATATAAATGGAGAAGATGTGGTATATATGTACAATTGAACATTACCCAGCAATAAAAAAATGATAAAATAATTGTCATCTGCCACAACATAGATAGATGTTGAAGGGAATGTACTACATAAAATAAACTAAAACAAGAAAGACAAAGAGTATATGATTTCACTGGTTTATGGAATATGAAAAAAAATAAAGCAAACAAAACAAAGATAAGCCATTATATTTAAACAATAGTATAATGATTACCAGGAATAAGGGGATAAGGGGGCAAAAGTTAGGTTTAATGGGTTGAGGAGGACAATTGTATAATGCTGATGGATTTTAGATTTTGGTGGTGAGTGTGTTGTGATATAAAATTGGTCAAAGTGTGAAGTTGTAAGCCTGAAACTTACATGGTGTTATAAATGAATGTTACCTCAATTAAACAAAAAAGATATAATAAACAGTCTATAGCTCTGTCTTCTTTGTGATTTATTCTTGCTGTGGTATATATCAGTATTTTGTTTTTTATTGTGTCATTTTCAATTATATTAATATAGAACATTTTGCTTATATATTCATTGCTTAATGGACATCTGGATAGGTTCTAATTTTAAATCATTATGAATAATGCTTCTAAAGGGCCTTCCTGGAGGGACAGCGGTTAAGCGCTGCGCTGTGGAGCTGTCGGCAGCAGCGATGCGAGTTCGATGCCCAGCTGGGGAGATTCCCACATTGCACAGCAGATCTCTCCTGCCTCGCCTGCTGCTCCCCTCAGCAGTGTACCTCCTTCGATCTGCCTGTTCTGCTCCCCACTCTGTCTCTGGTGAACCCTCTCGCCGCCCCCACACCTCTGGTCTGTACCCCAGCTTGTATGCGTAAATAAATAAATCTTTAAAAAATAAAATAAAAATAATGCTTCTAAAAACAACCTTATTTGGACATATATTTTATTTCTTTTAGGTAGATCCTCAGGTGTGAGATTATTGAGTCATATGCTTGTATTTTATTTTAATTTTTCCTTATTTCAAAATGTCTCTCCCATTTAACATTCCTGTTAAACATTTAATCATCATTATGTGAGGGTTGTAATTTCTCTATGTTGTCCCTAATTTTTGTTATAAATCATTTTGTATAAAGCTATTCTAGTTGAGTCTGTGGTGGTATCTCATTGTGGTTTTCATTTCAATTTCCATAATTACTAACAATGTCATATATGTTTTAATGTGTTCAAATGGCCATTTCAATAACTGCTTTGTTCAAATGACTATGCAAATCTATTCTCATCTTTTAATTTGGATTTTTTTTTACTTCTTATTATTGACTTTGAAAAAACCCCTTTATGTGATCATGATTCAAGTCCTTTATCAAAAATATGATTTTAAGAATAATATATTCCAATGTGTGTCATACATTTTTAAAGGCATTATTTGATACCTCTAAATGTGTTATTTTACATAAATTTCCTCTGCCATTATACCTAAATAATATATCAAATTTAAGTTTCTGAAGATTTTCTCCTTTGCATTCTTTTAGACACTACAATATTAGTGTTTCATTTAGATAAATGACCCATATCGAATAAATGTTTAAATATAGTGTGAGGTAAGGGTTTAAATTAATCTTTTTTGCATTAACAATTGGCTAAGTATTTTTTGTTGTAAAGACTGATTTCCCATTGAATTATTTTGACACCTTAGTCAAAAATCAATTGACCTATATGTAATGCTTTATTTCTGGTCTCACAATTCTGTTTCACTGATTTATATATCTTCCCTTATGCCAATATCATACTACTTGATTATTGTATCTTCATAGTGTCAAATATACAGTGATAGTAAAAATTGAAACTATATCAGGGAATAGTATTTAGTAAGAATCTTATACTCTAAAGAACAGTTTGTGAACTGGGAATTGTCAAATGCCAAACTGATAAAAAGCGCAGAAACATAACATTATAAGATGTTTTATAAAGTGAAAATAAGGTAGTTTTTTTAACCTTTGTAATGATTTGTTACTGTGGTGGGGTTTCCAATGGCAAAGGGTTTGTTAAAAATTGTTATTTTATACCATTTTAGCAAGATGAGTTGTAGTCCAAGGTAGCCGTGTGTATTGGCAACAAGGAAAATGATGTCCTTTCTGGGTCATTGTAAAGCAATGCTCCTCCCCCGCTCATGGAGATACTTTCTATAACAGGGTGTCTTTCACAAATGGTGTTAGGAAATCTCAAGTAAGTGCTGGTAGGGTACAAAAAAAGAGGAAATGTATTACACTGCTGTCGGGGATGTAAACTGGATGAACCACTTTGGAGATTGATCTGGATTTATCTTAGGAAAAAAAAAAAAACAACTAAAAGTTGAAATACTATATAACCCAACAAACTCACTCCTGGACATCACATCTATCTAAAGAATATGAAACCATGATGTAAAACAAATAAACAACCAAAACAAAAAAACAACTATGTACTCTACAATGTTTATTGTAGCATACTTTACAATAGGTAATACATGGAAGTGTTACGAAGTATTATCTCCACAAAAAGGAGATTCCATGATCCCTGCTCTATCTAATGTATACTGGAGCTGAGTGGTGAGGAGAAGCTTAAGAAGGCTCACAGAAGAAACTTGGAAGAGACACAAGGAGCAGAGAAATGTGTGAAGAGGTCCCAGCTTTCTCTGCTGTTGACTTTCATCAAGAACTTAGGGGAGCTGGAAGGAGACAATGGAGTTGAGCCATGTAGAAACACTTGAAGGAAACATGGGTGAAAGAAACATGGGAAGGAAGAAAATAGAAGCCTTTACTTTGGTTTGTATTTTGATTTTGCTCTTATAGTTCCACACTTGCCTGGCCCCTTCTGCTCTTTCCTATGGTTTCCTGCCAGAAAGCGTCTCAGACTTGAGGCAAGCTTTTGGACCTCAGTGGTCCCACTTTGATTAACCACATTTGACTGGACATTTATGCACAAGGGGATAGGTATCTTTGGGTGTTTTATTGGCAAAATATTACCCTTTCTTCTCTTCTCCCTCTATGTATTATTACCCTTTCTTCTCTTCTCCCTCTATGTATTAACCTATTAAAGTTATTTCACACTAAGAGTATGATTTGTCCCTATATAGCTGATGGCCGAACCTATTTAGAGAATGCGAGTTTGGAAGTCACCAGGTGCTCCTCAGTTTTACATGAAACAGAAGTAATCTAAATTCCCATTAATAGGAGATTAGAAGACAATATGGTCTATTCCCACTATGGTATGTTAAGCCATAAGGAAGGATGAAATGTTCCCATTTTATAGCAAAATGGAAGGAATTTCAGGAAATATGTAGCAAAACTAGTCAGAATAATAAAAATTAGAATTTACATAGCAGATGATTTGAAAATGTACTTTCCAAAACAAATGGAAATTAATATAAGAAGTGGGGGTGCTGAGGCTAAGAGGGAGGAGAAAGAAAGGAACAAGGACATATAAAGGGTAGTGATAAGGGGGAAATTAACCTAATTTTCTATATATGTATATATAATATAATTTCCTGAATATTTTTGGCTTTTTTCCTTTTCTGAATAAATTCAAAATAAATTATAAGCATTATGATACATTTTACCCTTAATACTTCTAAAAATAAAGTTACTATTCTACATATAATGCACTTTAACATTGATATAGTAATACTAACGCATGGGGGAAAAAAAGTCTTGCCCCTAAATTGTGCATTCATCATACAACTTCATACATGTATCAAGGTAGAACAGCAACAAAAAAATAATAATATAACTTGTTAATTAATAAAGAGAAAATCTAAGACATCATTTACATGAAAATAAACCACCTTTCTGATGTGATGGATAAATAGGTCATACCACAAAGTCAATTGATATATGAAGAGGTGTTACAATGAGAATTCAAAATATTCCTAGATTTGGAAATTATTATATTTTCAACATCTGTTGGAATAAATATTTATGTTCTTTTTCTCCTTTTCTTGTTTTCCTTCCCCTTTCCATCCAACCATCATTTCCTTCATTTTCTCTCCCTCTCTTCCTGCCTTTCTTTTGTTTCTCTTTCTCTTTCTCTTCCTTTCCTCATCCCCTCCTTTTTTTCTAATTTTCTTTAAAAATGTCTACTGAAAAATCATTGATATCAGGATTTCATCCTCTATTCTTGAGTTGACTCAACCAAGACTCATTAATGAAAATGAGACCTCAAGTAAGGCTCCCAAGGCTTCAATATAAAGTTCATGTCTTCAGGGAAAATCTTATATTCTTATATGAACTAGGTTATGTTGCCAATGATATGATTTCTTAAGGATCAATGATTGTCTGTGTAAACCCTTTCCATAATTGAATGGCTATACTTTGAAGGAAAATACATGAAATAACTGTTTTCTGCAGTGAGATATTTACTCTCTTCTATATAATCTCATGAGTTTGTTTTATCATTTATGTAGTCTCAGGATCCAGGAAAGGAACTTAAATATCAGGAAGATAATGGAATACTATAATGGCCTTATTTTCCTAAGGCTACCATAGTAGAGTACCTAATGGAGTAACTAATTACATCTCCAACAATCTTATTTCCAAATAAACTGATGCTAAGAGGTAATAATAGTTAGGATTTTAACATATTGTTTGGGGAACACAATTCAACTCATAACAAGATAATTTCTGAACCATCAGTGCTCATTTTTTTTTTATCATGGAAAATCTACTTTTCTTACCAAGAAAGTCCTCTCTGATAACTCCCATCATCCTCAATTAAGTAGAAATCTAACATATTATGATTCTCAATAGGAGATAACACCACAGTGGGGAAAAATTATTGGGATTTTTTTTAAAGACTTATTTTATTTTGCATACAAGCTGGGTGCAGGCCAGAGGTGTGGGGTGGTGAGAGGGTTCACCAGAGACAGAGTGGGGAGCAGAACAGGCAGATCGAACAAAAAAACACTGCTGAGGGGAGCAGCAGGTGAGGCAGGAGCGGTCTGCTGCACCATGTGGGGTTACCCTGGCCAGGCATCAAACTTGCGCAGCAGCTGCCAACAGCCCCACTGCGCTGTGCTTAACCCGTTATGCCATCAGGGACGGTCTCATTGGGATTAATTTTTTAATACATCTGATCGCTTACATTTTCTCCATGACTGAACGATTTATAAACCTTTTGCAAGAACAATTTCTCGGGACTCAGTATAGTGCCCATAACTATACCAGACTGAATTATCATGTGATCAATAAACAGTTCTTTTTTTAGAGATGAATCCTATTTGACTTCACCTGAGTCAGCTCCAAATGGTTTTCTAAAATCTAAACTGTACTTCTTCTAGCTGAGGGGCTATAAGCCCATTTTCACTTGCTATCCATCAAAGGCCAAACCCTGCTGAGGGCTATGTGAGTATCAACTGCTATATTTAATGACAGCCTTCAAAAATAGCTAACAGCAGATTGAAACCCAGAGCTCTTTGAATGCATGAAAGGTGAAGGAGAAAGTGTCAATTGACATTAGAAATTACAATCGTCACCACTCTCCAGCTTTAAAACTATGTCCAAAAGCATTATAGCTTCAAATGTTAGCATAGTTTTAATGGTCTTCCCAATTCTTTGATATCAGTGATGATGATAAGAGAACTAAGTGAAAACCACAGAGAAGAAAAGGAAGAACAAAAAATGTACTCTGTAGTTTGTTCATCAACCATACCACCTATATGTTCCTACTGAATGATTTTTGCTATAATGTAATGAATATTATCCTTCTCATACTGTCTCCTGGGAAACCAATTCTGTCAGTGTGTTAACATATTGTATCCATACTTTGACAGCATTGGCATTAGAATAAAAGACGTAATTCTCTCTCAAGAAAAACTGCATTTTGGATATACAATGAATTGTTCTAGCTATATAATATACAATCTTTCTGTTCAGCAAAACAATTCAATATTTAACATTCTATAAATTTAAGCAGAGAGGTTAAGTTAACTTGAAAAATAATAGTATCATTTACATATTCCATCACATGATTTTTTTTTCTAGGAACTTGGATATATTTATTCAGTTTCCTTAGTACTTTTAAATGTTAACCAACATACATGAAATTTGCTCATTTCTCATATATGTTAATTTCTTACCTATTCTACCTTGTTAGTTTAAATAAAAGTTGATGGACATAAAAGATACTTGAAGTGAAATTCACTTGTAGAAGAATGATAATAAGGTCTTTCTTATGTGCATTCTCTGGTTTTAAAAATAGAATCAGGACTATTATATAAATAATCCAGAAATTAATCTCATGACATTGAGTTGAGCTAAATTGATTTTATAATATTATTTTTCATTTGAAATTAGAGATTTTTTTGATTTGCTATTTTTTTATTTCATTAAATTAAAAACATGTGCTGGTATGACCATATGATCTTTATCGTTACCTTTGTTGATGTGATTGAGTCACAATGATTGAGTTGTGGATATTGAACCATCTTTGCAACCCTGGAACAAATCCAACATTGTCTCTTTAGATGGATTTCTTAAATTTGGTTTGCAAAAATTTTGTCAAAGTTTTTTTGCATCCAATATCCTACTTTGCTTTTGGTATTGGAGTAAAGTTAGTTTCATTAAATATACTTTTAAGCATTCCCTCTTCCTCAGTTTTTGGGAAGAATTTGAGAAGGGTAGACATTTGGGGTTTTTTTTGGAAGTTTTGAAAGAACTCACTAGTGATGCTATCTATCATCTGTTCTTATGATTTTGGGGGACTGGGGTGGAAATTCTGATTACTATTTCAAGTTTCTTGTGTATTATTGTTCTTTCTAGGCTTTCTATTTATTCCTGATTCAATTCAGGAAGTTGTATGCTCCCAAGAATTTGTCCATTTCTTCAAGATTATCCAATTTATTGTCATAAACAGATTCATAGTGGTATCTTATAATCCTCTGTATTTCTGAGATGCATGTTGTGACTTTTATTTCAGATTCTATTTATTATACTATTCTCACCTTTATTATGCCTTAGTGAGTCTAGATAGAAATTTTTCCTTTTCTTTTCATTCTTTCTTTTTTCAAGAACCAGCTTTTAGTTCATTGATCTTTTGGACTCTCTAACTTCTATTTTATTTATTTCCACTCTAATTTCAGTTATTATTCTGTTTCTGTATTGCTATTTTCTTCCCTCTAATACCAAATTTTGCATCCTTCACTAGGTTGAGTTTTGTTTTCTGAGTCAGTCAGCTACTCTTAGCCATTTTATTGGAGAGTTTAGTCCTTATACATTTAGGGTGATTGTTTCGACATATGTGTTTGCTATTTCTATTTTGCCTTTAGTTTTCTGTTTTTATCTATTCCCTTGTTCATTTGTGTGTGTGTGTGTGTGTGTGTGTGTGTGTGTGTGTGTGTGTGTGTGTGAAATTTCTTTTTGATTATTTCTGAGGGAAGTCTAGTGTTTGAAAACCCCTTCAGTCTCTGTTTGTCTTGGGAAAACTTTATTTGCCCCTCTTATTTGAGTCTTGTAGGATATAGAATGCTAGACCTGAAAACAGAAAAATAAAATAAAACAAAATAGAAGGAGATATAAGCAAATTACTCCATGGCATTGATTTCAGGGATGTCTTTGAGAATTTGTTTCCAATGGCAAATGAAAGAAAAGTAAAAATAAACTATAGGACCAAATCCAACTAAAAAAATAAAAAAAAAACTTCTACACAGTGGGAGAAACTATCATTAATTTAAAAAGACACCCTAATGAATTAAAGAAAATATTTGCATATCATATATCTGATAATATCCAAGGGGCTAATATCCAAGATCTGCGAAGATCTCATACAACTTAACAAAAATAAAACAAGCAATCCAATCCCCCCCCAAAAAAAAAATGAACAGAAGAATTAAACACTATTCCAGTGAAGACACAGAGATGTTAACACATGGAAAAAAAAAAAAACGCTAACTATCATAAATCAGGAAAATGCAAATCAAAACCATAGGATACCACTTTACACACATAAGAATAACCCATATCAAAAAAAGACGAGAAAAGACAAGTATTGAGAAGAATATGAAAAAAAAGAGATAGTATACATTTTTTTTATGTGAAAGTAGACTGGTCCAACTCCTATGGAAAACAGTGTAGAAGTTTCTCAAAATATTAAAAATAGATTTGGAAAATAATAAAGCATTTCCAATCCTACATCTCTATTCAAAGAACACAAAAACATTAATTCAACGGGATATATGCACTCCTATGTTCACTGCAGAACTATTATAAAATCAAGTTATAAAAACAACCTATGTGCTCAATGACAGTTGAGTGGATTAATAAAACTGTGGTATATGCACAATGGAGCGCTACTCAGAAATATATAAAAAATAGGAACTCTTGGCTTTGTTTTGAAAATAGGGAATACATGTCATTGAGAAAAGTCACTTGATTATGTAGATCAAGGATTTCTAAAAGGTGAGCTAATTAACCAGATTAATCTTGTCTCAAACATGACTACGGTAAGTGGGAAGATTGCCTATTCACTCATTCCTCTTATATTAAGGGACAGTACATATAAAACCAGTACATGTCACTGTGGCATGATGCAAAATACAGAAGATATCTGTCATGTTTTCGCAGTAGTCACTGTATTCATGACAGTCCTATATGTGCACAGTCTGATATATGCACAGATACATTCATGTGTGCATTTGATTCTATTTTCTAATTAAATTCTTTGTCCATTGTGTCTATAAGGCTTTCATGATATTTATCTTTCCCTCATGAATAATTGTAAAAAATGATATCTATGAAGAAATGGGATATTTATAAGATTCTCATTTGGAACTGTCTGTACTGTTCTCGGGACGGCCATAGATTACAATGGCAATTTCATGCAGATATTCCCAAAGGAAAGAAACACTGAGGGTCTTCAGATATATGTGCTCCTCGTGTTCTTTTCTGTGCCCTCATCTCTGGCCTCAATGAAAGTGAAAAATGGCATTTTTATTCCACTAAGTGGGTTGCCTTGATATCGATGAGAAATCACCACAGAACTTGGAAAAAACTTTGTTGTGTCCTACATGAATGAACTAAAACCTACTTTTGGAATCATTTTCTCTATGACATTGTTTCTGATTTCAATGGCTTAAAAATAAAGGCTTTCTTTTGAATATGACTTATTTGGAGTCAATGTTCTAAAGACATATGAATGTGAATACCATTGAATAATTTAATGGGACTGTTCAAAACAAATAGAGCAGTCCCAATCCTTGACAGTGGAGTAGAGAAAAACTGAACACAAGTACTTAATCTACACAAGTAAACTGCCCTACTCAAACACGTATAGAAAGAATCAGACGATTAGCCAGCAGCTGTGTTTTATATATAGCAAACAAACCCGATTACATGGGGAGGAATATTCAAGCACGGCATAAAAGTTATCAGAGGGCCTGCGGAGATTCCCCCTGGAGCTTCTAAGCACAGATTCAGTAGCCAGTAATTTCTACTTTCTTAGATAATGTGCAAGGACCATGGTGCTGATTAGCCCTTAAATCACACTCTCCCAGGAAAAGTAAAGCCTTTAATTTCGTTAATGGGCAGAGACGTGTGCCTGGTTTCCTCTTTTTCACCTTCAACACTTCCCCAGCAGTTGTAAGAAACTGTGTGAGGATGTGTGTTTGTGTGTCTGTCTGTGTAAGAAGCAAGGTTGAAAAGTTTGCTATATGAGGTCTACAGTAAAACTCTTGATTAAATTAGTAAGAAATGTTTCTTTATTAATTGCAATATGGAATCAGCATTTGAATTTCAGTGGTGGGGAGAACAGTATTTCTTCCTATAATCACCCATAACTGATATGTTGAAACTTGATGATATTTTAATTTTCTGTGCTCTAGCTGATGGAGAGGACAAAGGAGAGAGAGGTAGCTTTAGTTTTGGCATCCGTATTTTAGTCATATTTATTAAGAGCCTCAGGATAGAAGGTCCTCACCTTGCTTGTCCATTTATAACCAAAGATTACCAGACTTCTCAATGGCTAGTAGGTACTTGGTCAAATATATTTTTACCCTTCTCAGTCAAGAAGAAGTGCTCAAACCATAAAACTGAAAGGACAAATCAATCAGTGAAATATTAACAATTTCACTATTTAGTATTTAAACTTTTTGTATATGGATTTATAAACAAAATCGAAAAGTTAATTTAGAAGAAATATTAGCTCAAATAGGACAAATCTTGAACATATTAATATATGAGCTTCATACAACTCATGAACATTTCGGTGATCTGAACAAACAATTCAGGGGGAGATAATAATGAACATTAAAAAAAAAATTCAACCTCACCATCAACAGTGTCATTTTCACTCCTTACGGTAGTATTACCATCAAGAGAAGTGTAGCAAGTTGACATTCCAACAACTGACATAACACCAATGAACATATGGGCAAATATAAGGAAAAAGGTGACAGTTATCTATAATTAGCATAGAAATGACTATAGGTATTACTATGTTATATAACTACTAAGCAATGCCAACTATTATATATTACTATAATAGCTCTTTTAATAACTCCATAGGCCAATCAGCGGGGGAGGGGGGGCGGAGGGAGGGAAGGAAAAGGGCACAGAATGGAATAGAGAAGAGCGCAGGGGACCATGGAGATGGATCGCGGGTGAGTTGATGGTGGGCTACCCCAGGGGAATACAAAATGTAAAAGACATAAATAACAGTAAAAATATATATTAAAAAAAAGGGCCTCCCCGGTGGCACGGTGGTTGGGCGCTGCGCTGTGGAGCTGTTGGCAGCGGCGACGTGAGTTCGACGCCCGGCCAGGGAGAATCCCACATGGTGCGGCAGACCTCTCCTGCCTCGCCTGCTGCTCCCCTCAGCAGTGTATTTCTGATCTACCTGTTCTGCTACCCGCTCTGTCTCTGGTGAACCCTCTCGCTGCCCCACACCTCTGGCCTGTACCCCAGCTTGTATGTATAAATAAAAAATAAATCTTGAAAAAAAACTTTAAAAAAAAAAATATATATATATATATTAAAAAAAAAATAACTCCATAGCCTCAGTTCTTTCCAACCTGCCTGTAAATTAATTATGTAACAGGTATCTGTTTTCCTTGGAATAAAAGATTGTTTGTTTGTTTTTTTCAATTAAAGCCAATTTTATTAAAATCTGAAGCTCCTTTTTCTGAAAAAAATTATACAAAATTTTTATGAAGTTCTAGAACCTCACTAACTCAATTACCTTCCTTCACTCCTCAGAGGCAACCACAATTCTAACATGTATGTCTGAAATTCATGATTTTTTACCATTTATGTACATAAGTATGCATCTAGATATAAGATGTCATTGTTTCATGTATAAAACTTTTCATAATTATTACTACACTGCACATATTTTTGAATAACCAGTTATTTTTTTCCCACATACTATAGTCTTAACCTCTCTCCCTACCTAGACCTCTAGCTCCTTGGTTTTAACTGCTATACTGTTTTTCATTTCAGGAATAACCAGATATTTTTCCTTCTTTCTGTGATGAACATTTGGATTACTTGATGGACATTTTTCCGCCCCCCCCCCCCCCAGGATATACTTAGAAGAGGAATAGCTCTGTGTCAGGCCAGTCACCCTGAGTGATATCACATTGAATGGTGCTGCAGTAGACAGGTGAGGAGGTTGTGTCAAGTCCTGCCCAATTTAGATGTGCTGGTGTGGGAGGTTATGCTTAGCATGGCCTCTGTTTTGCATTGCCAGAATGGCAGGAGGCAGTGTATGTGCAGGATTGAGCATGACAGGGACTGCTGAAATGGTGCCCACTAGATCCATCTTCAATAAAGTAAGCTGTAAGTTTAAAAATCATACCCACAATGCATTCAAACTCAGAGAGAGATACAACAGTTTTTGGCTTTTTTCACAGATGCTTTAAGATTAGCTAATGTGTATCCATCATATATGACTTAGGTAACTTTCAAATTACTACTCTTGTGCTTGGTTCCTAAATGGAGGCAGTCTGAGTTTGTCTTATTCCCCTCCACCTTTTAGGTCTCCTGATTACAAGCTCCATTGGTTTTCAAAACTAGATGTTTTGGGAGGAGGGATAGGGGAGTCTGTGTGTCTGATGATTCTAAAGGATTGAGATCACTGATATGGGGAAGGAATCCCTCCCTGCTCAAGGAGAAGCTCCATAATTGTGTGATCCCTCTTCATTTTGGGATGCAGTATTGAGAGTGGATTTTCTTGATGAGATTGTTTCTGCTTATTTTCAGTTTCCTTATGGGAATTTGTTCTATACATATTTGTATATTTGGGTGTCCTTGGATGGAGATAAGCCCAGGATCTCCCTATGCTACCATTTTGAGCTGCCTCTAATAAGTCTTAAAACTCTCATGGAAAAAGAAATTTTGCACGACCAGAGATGGAAGAGAGGAGAAGACAGGGGACCATGGAGATGGATCATGGGTGAATTGGTGGTGGGCTGCCCAAGGGGAATACAAAATGTAAAAGACATAAATAACAATAAAAAAAGAAAGAAAAAGAAATTCTGCATTGTCTCTGTCTTGATCTACCTGCTTCTGTCTCTGTCTCCATATATGATATCTGTATGTATATGAATGTGTGTGTGAGTATGTGTGTGTGTGTGTGTGCTTGTGTGTAAATAAAACAGCTTCACAGGCACATCTGCCATTCTCTCCTCACACAGAACATGGTCCAGTTACCTGAATCTATACAGAATATTACTGAAAACTAAGTTCAGGGAAAATAATAGAGTGAAAACATATATCAAACCAGCCCTCTGGAGTTTTCATGGTCTATTTCTTTGCTTCCAGCAAAGATGGATAAAAGTATTTACCTCTTAAATGTTTACCTAATACTGTATGAAGCAGTGACCTTAAGTGGTCTTTACAGCTCATAGACCACACACACAAAATTATGAATGAGCAATTTTTATTCCCCTGAAACTAATGGTTCTGGCACACTCTCCTCCTCTTCTAGAGGATTGCAAGTCATATTCTCTGGTGAAATTACTATAATTCATAGATGGCAGTGACCAGGTCTCTGAATTTAGGCTAGGTGGGGAGATGTAGAGGAGTAAATAGCAAAGAAAAACTGTCATGGCTTTATTAGAAAGGTTGATTCAGTTGACTTGGGGCTCTAAACTTGACCTTGAGTAATCAATCACCTAGCAAAAATTAGACTGTTCATCCAAAGCCACCTATGTGTCAAGATATAAACTCAAACTCTAAAGTGTCAGATAGTTAATGAGATAGCGTTTTGTATCTGTGCTGAATTATTAGTAAGTGTTCATCTATAGACAGTAGCAGTTCCTCAGCTGTTTTCTTCCCTCTCATGCAGGACTATAGATCCAGTGATGTCATAACTTCTGATATTTGAGAGAAGTCAGAAATTGAAACTCATATCTAAAATGTCCATTAAAATATTTTTGGAAGTGAATACATTATTTCATTTGTAATAGACTGCAAGCTAAATAAAACTTTTGTGTTGGTGGACTTCAGTCTTAAGGGTTTTGTTTCAAATTTTGCTAAGACATTGTGATAGACATTTTGGGAAGACACAATGAAGTATTAGATTTAATTGTTGGTTTCAAAATGCTCTCAATAGAGATTATAAATAAAAACATAAGTAAAAATGTCATAAAATTAGAGCTGTCCCCCCTTCCTTTTTTCCTTTCTTCCTTCCTTCCTTCCTCCCTCCCTCCCTCCTGCCCTCCCTCTCTCTCTTCCCCCTTCCCTCCCTTCCACCCTTTCTACCTTCCCCCTTCCTTATTCTTCCTTTCCATCTGATTGGCAGTGGTAAGACTCACAAACTGAAGAGATGACCTGGTACAATTAAAACCCTGCTAGAAAGAGTTGGTAGATTGTATATAATAGAATAAAATAAGTTTCTTGTATTTAATCAGATGCTGTTCATTTGGAAAAGAAGAGGAAATTAGAATGAATCCAGGATAATTGATTAGAATTGAGGTATTAGTGAAATGTAATGTTTTTAATACATATATTAATTTTATTTAGAATTAAATATTTATTTAAATATACATGGATATAAATAGATATATAAATAAGTATATATATGAATGTGTATGTTCATAAATATTCCCAAGCTCTCTTTCTTTAAAGGAGCAATGAAACTGCAATGGCAATGAAAGCACTGAATATCCAAATTTTGGTTTCCATATATAATTCCAATAAAAGAAAGCAATGATAAGGAAGTGCAAGTGCAAGAGTAGTCTAAAACATTTTGCTAAGCTAATAAGTACATATATGCTATTAAAATAAGGCAAGTGAATTATAAAGAAACTAGCCTTGGAGTTACTTCTACTGGCTAAGTGAAACTATTTGAAAATCTTTTCTATTTTTATTCTAAATTATTGAACAAAAGGAAAATCTACAATACTATATTTAAAAGAAATACTGACAGGGGAGACAGAAAGGGAGGGAGGAAGGGAGGGAGGGAAAGAAGGAGAGTGAGAAAAGAGGGATGATAGGAAGGGAGACAAAGAAAAAGAGCAAATAATGCTCCTCATTTTAACAGAACAATAATGAATATAGTACTAAAGAAATTACAAAGTGACTATTTTGCAGCTATTAATTCATGAAAGTGAGAACAGCAGATTCTAAGATTACCAGAAAATTATATGAAGAGGGAGATATTTACTGAAACCAATGTATCTTCCAACAAAACATGTATTGTATACAGTAAATTTATAGAGTAGAAATTCCATCAGAAACTAATTTAATCATGCGATATAACCTACATAAAAAAATCTAGCCCATTACATTACTTCTATAATGTTATTATTAAATATAATCATAATACAAATTTAACCCTGAAGAAACATGACAGACACTTCCATAGCACACAATGCCATTGGTTGTCCCTTCGTCTTTAGTCCCATTCTTCCCTCAACTTCTGATATGTAGTCTAATGAGGGTTTTTTTTTTTAATATTTACTCTCCTGACTATTTCTCTTATATATTGTCCTGAGACTACACGTACCCATCTAGTATTTTTATCATTCATTGTCATGAGTTTTATTTCCATAGACTTGCATCTCTTAGACAGCCCAGGACCAAGTTCATTTCCTCATCCAGGCTGCAAGTGCCTCCTATTTTAGGACATAGTGTTACTTTGCCAGGTACCTAAGTCAGAAACCTCATCTACTTTATAGTTCCACTCTCATAAATCCGCATACACCCATGCCTTCGTTTTCCTTGCTGCTCCTTATATTACCAGTTCAGGTGACATCTTTCAGAGTTTATCACTGATCTTTCTTAGAGTTTTGTACCTTTCTGATGCATTTCCCACTTTATAGCTAGGGTAGCACTTTTGAAAGAAAACTCCACACTAATTCTGCCCATGTGCTTAGAGTGCAAAGTTAACAATAATGATCACTGCTGTAAGACCAACCTAACAATCCCACCAGCCCCACAGGGTGTTATTCCTTTTAGTCTTTCATATTTTTCAAATACTGATCTTTACCTTCTCTCGGTTACCTTAGGACCAAAATTCTTTTCCTGACTTTAGCATCGCTTTCATCAGAGTCTTTCCCCTAATTCTGTAAGACTAGATTAGTTTCTCTTCTACCAGAACATGTGGCATTACTTTCACTTTTCATTGCACCATTCGTTTATCTGTCTCAGCAGTCTGCTTTTTTAAGTGCACTCAAATTCATCCGATGATGCTTTTATTCAGTATGAATTTGGCTTAAACACTTAAATTATTTGCATTTGTAGAAGACAGTCTAGTTCAGGAGCAAGTCAGAGATAGCACTAGGCACTAAAACCAAGAGACTTTATTTGGACAGGCCCAAAAACGGGGTTGAGGGCTAATCACTAAGGCAAATGGCACTTAGTCCACATCAAAATCCTGATAATATCCAACACACTTTTATGAACAATTTGGAAACTATCTTCTTGTTGTCTGTGTGAATGACTTTTATGCATCTTGAGAGTCAGAGAATTCCCCAAACTCCTTAGTAAAAATGAAAACCTTTCTCATTTGAGCAAACAGAAAGCACACATGAAATGATAGAATTTTTAACTTTCCATATATTATTGTTTCCTCAAAGGGGCTACACCAGTGATTCTGCGACCTCTTCTCTGTTCTCTTAGAGCACTTAAGTCAATAGCAATTGAGCATATGGGTCTTAATCTTAGTCTATTCTGTACTGCTCTGTATATAGGGAGGGGTTCATATGCCTTTTACTCTGAACATTCTCCCCTTGCCACTGTCATGATTTTTAGCATATTCAGACAGCTTTATAACCACAACTATTAAATTTTGTAAACTTAGCACAATTTCAACACCTCCAAAGAAAATCCTGCACTCTTTACCAGTTATTGTGTATTCTACTCCCCTCAGCTCCTGAAAATCAATATTTTTTGTCTTTATTGGTTTGATTTTATATATAGCAGAAATTATATGATATGTGGACTTTTGCTTCCTGCTTTTTCACTAAACATGATGTTTTCAGGTTTCATCAACAATGAACTGCATCCCTGAAATGTTGTAATAATATCCCACCAAATTCTTTTTTTAACCACTCATCAGTCGATATACATTTCTATTGTCTCCATTTTTTGACTTTATAAATAATGCTGCTGTGAACATCTGTATACAAGCTTTTGTGTGTCATACTTACATATTTGTTCATATATACCGATGAATATGATTGCTGGCTTCTATGGTAGCTCTGGGCTTAACATTTGAGGAGCTTCCAATCTTCTAAAGTGGTTACATTATTTTGCAAGTAATACCAGGATATTTAAAGGGTTCCAATTTCTTTATATCCTTGCCAACTTTTGTAATTTTTTTTAAAACGTGAACATCTTCGTGAATGTGAATTACTCCCTCATTTAAACTCTGAATTTCTTTTCATGATTATGGGTGTTGAATATATTTTTATGTGATTAGCCCACATTCATATAGTTTCATTGGAGAGTGTACATTACAATTTGTTGCCAATTTGTTATCTTGGTTTTAGCTAAATTGTCTTTTTTATTATTATTTCACTATAGAATTCTTTATATATCATGGAAACATTTTCCTGATAAAATATGATATTTTCTAATATTTTCTTTGGTTCTATGGATTACCTTTTCACCTTTTTGATAGTGTTCTTTTTTTTCTGAAGCATAAATTATCTTAAAATTTAAGTATTATGGACATGCTTCCTACACTCTTGTGTCTGTGCAAGCATCCTTTACTTCCCTGTCCCTTTCCCTAATGAACCTGTTCTTTTAAATATTAAAAAAAAAGAAATCATTGTCTAATCCAAAGTTATGATGACTTTCATGTTTTCTTTTAAGATTTTTAAGTTTCAGTGCTCATACTTTTAGATCTGTCATCCACAAGTTATTTTGTGTGTGTGTATGTGTGTAGTTTGAAGTAGGGGATCTTATTTTTTTTTCTATGCTAATATCAATTATTCTAGCACCATCAGTTGAAAACTAATCTTTTCTCATTTTTAGACAATGGTCAAAAAAATCATTAAATGCCTAATGGGTTTATTTCTTGCCTCCTAATTCTATTGAATGATCAGCCTGTCTATCCTGATACCAACAGAAACCTTTCTTTATTCCCGGCTCTATATTGTTTCAAAATCAGGAAATATGAGTACTCCTGGGTTTTTGTTTGTTTCTTTGTTTTTGTTTAAATAGTATTGATGGTTTTTTTTTTTTTTTTGGTTGTGTGCATTTATTGATGCATACAAGTTGGGTTACAGGCCAGAGGCGTGGGGCGGCAAGAGGGTTCACCAGAGAAAGAGTGGGCAACAGAACAGGCAGATTGACAGAAATACACTGCTGAGGGGAGCAGCAGGCGAGGCAGGAGAGGTCTGCCACACCACATGGGAATTTCCCCTGCCGGGCGTCGAACTTGCGTTGCCGCTGCCAACAGCTCCACAGCGCAGCGCTTAGCCACTGCGGCACCAGGGAGGCCCTTGATTTTGTTTTTCTTGATCCATTATATTTCCACCTGAATTTTAGGGTCACTTTGTCAAATTCAGACAAAAAAACCTTGTAATACCATTTGGGATTTTGTGGTGAACTTGTAGATGAATTTTGAGAGTACTATCATAGTAACAACAGTTAATCTTCAATTCATAAATATGAACTGTCTTTCCATTTTCATTAGGTCATCTTTAATGCATTTCAATCTTACAGTTTGTTGTGTATGAGATTTACATTTCTTTTAAAAATATGTATTAGCAAATATTTTATTATTTTTGATGTTATTGTGAACATAATTGCTTTCTAAATTTACTTTTGGACTGCTCTTTGCTTGTGCACAGAAATGCAGTTCACTTTTGTATATTCATTTTTATCTTGCCTATATGCCAAACTCATTTGTCAGTTTAAATAATTCACTTTTGAGTTCATTAGATTTTTCTATATAAAGACCTTGTCATCTGAAAAGAAATAATTTTATTTCTTTACAATCCGGACACCTTTACTAGTTTGTTGTTTGTTTGTTTTTTTCCCTCATCTAATTGCAGTGGCTAGAACTTTCAGTACAATGCTGAATAGAAATGGCAAGAGTGAATATTATTACTATTCAGTCATTAACTATTATGATTTTGGTTGTAGGATTTTTGAAGATGTCTCATATCAAATGGTTTCTTCTTATCCAATTTATCGTGTTTTACAAATAAATAGTATTAAATTTTGTCAACTGTTTCAATTGTGATTGTTGAGATGATTGTTTGGTTATTGTTCTCTATTCTATTATGGAATATTACATTGTTTGTTCAAGTACTAAACCACATTATATTACTAGAAGAAACCTACTTTGCTGAGGTATATAATCCTTTTTATATGTTGATGATTTTGGTCTGCTAGTATTTTGTTGAGGAATATTTTTTTTTTTACTTGTTATTTTTCCATAAATATTGCTTATTTCTTTTTACATCAGTTTAAGTAGTTTGTGTTCTTCTAGAAGTTTGCTCATTTCATCTAGAATATCTAATCTGTGCCATAAAACACCTCAATATTCTGATATAATATTTTCTGTAAATTGGCAGTGATGTTATTGCTTTCATTCCTCATATTCTTAATTTTAATCTTTTTCTTCCTAACCAGTATTTTAAGAGTTTGTCAATTGGGTTGATTTCTTTATAGAACCAGCTCTTAATTTTAATTAACATTTTTTCTATTTCATTTATTTCTGCCCTATTTTTTAGTATATCTTTTAACCTGACTGCTTTTTATATCTTTTGGTCTTCTTTTTTCTAGTTTCTTTATATGGAAGGCAAGGTTATTGTTTTGAGATATTTTTCTTTGTTCTTAATAGATATTAGATCCCTAAGTTCCTCCCTAAGCACTGCTTTAATTGCATCCCACAGTTATAAATATCTTCAATTTTCCTTTTAAGTCAACTCAAATTATTTTCTAATTTCTCAGGTGGTTTCTGCTTTTTTATTTATAAATGTGTTGTTTAATTTTCACATATTTATGAATTTCTCAAGGTTCATTCTGCTGTTGCTTTCTAATTTTATTCTATTTATTTTTAGAATATTAACAAGTTTAAATATATTAAAGCTCATTTGAAGATCTAGTAATTGTCTAGTTTAGATAATAGTTATAGTCATGACCTTGAGAAAGACATGCATTTGAGTAAAATATTTTATAGATATATGCTAGATCTAGTTGGTTCATTGCATTATTCATATCTTATTTTTCCATATTATCCTCCTGCCTGATTGTCTCATTCAATGGATATTGTAGACTCCAGCTTGACTGCTCTTTGCAAAGTTAGTGCTTCGTTCGAAAATGGCCTCCTATGCCTAACCTCTACATGTGAATTTCTATCAACTATTCAGGAAAATTTATCTTCTATGCAAAATGATATTCTCACTCCTTGATTCTTGCCCTTTCTTGAGTTCTAAGTTACCTAAGGATGTGAAGAAAGATTTCAGGAAAGTAATTAGAGTTAGCAAGTAACATTTTTCATAACAGTTTGGGTTTGGAGGTCATTCTTTGATCTTGTAATATGGCATGGGCAGTCATAAGCAAGCTCTCCATTCAGATCTCTATGGAGTGATAATGTTTAGAAATGCTGGCTATTATTTTTTTCAGATATATCATGAATGAGTTTGGGATATTTAGTATAAAAGACAAACATAAATAATCAAAGTCATCATAATCAAAACCCCACAAGAGACAGAAAATTATTTTCTCCAACAGAATCATCATCTGGCAGTCTTCTCCATGGAGTCCTGTAATTATGCAAAGCATATTTATTTCAAACACTTTATTTCCCTTTATTTGATCTATGTCCATCAGATATGAAAATGGGTTTTCATTACTGAGTTATGTATCTGCTAAAGTCCATTGCCTTAGATTATATTCAAAGTAAAATGTTTTTGCTTAATTTTCTATTTTGATTTAATCTTCTAGTTATACTTGTATTTTCTGCTAACCCTAGTGTAGATTGGGACATATAGTAGCTGATCAGCAATTACACACTGAGTTAAAGATATATCACAAGAATAAGATTGTCCTCATTTGCTTAAATATCATCCTCCTGAGTTTCCTTCAGTTTTTATTAGTAAGAAACCCAATCTTGGGTAGTCTGTTACAAAGAAAAAAAAGAAAAAGAAATCTCCTCTGTTCTTGTTCTATTTTGTGCAGATTACTTTCCTTTTCCTGTAGCATTTTATCGCTTATTTATATTCCACCTATTTTAGGTGGTTACTTCCCATTGTAGTGCGAAATAATATAAATTATCATGTAAAGATTTTTGTATGGGCCATTTTGAACCATTTGTTCCAATATTTAAAATTATTTTATCATTATTACTTTGACTATACTACTACTAATTATTTGTGGAGAATAAGCTACCCAGAAAGAATTTCCCCAAAACAAATGTGAGGAAAGCTGATACCTCAGGATATGATTTTAGAGACTTCTAGAAATAATCAAATGGTGATTAGTAGATTGTCACTAGATCCACTTCAGCTTAGATCATGGCCTATTCCGGTCAAAAGTCTAAAATTCATTGATCTTGGCATTTGTTTTTGGCAGAGTCCCTTGGAGAACAGCATGCCAGGTACATATTTCAGAGCAAATTCATCTACAAGTCACACATAAAACCCTGCTGCCTCTTCATTTGAGGACTGTGACAAGAATCCCTTAATGGAAGAAAATTTACTATGTATCTTAAAAAGCCACTTTTCCTCTCTGTCTCTTTCTGCTTTCCTTTGATCTTTGCTTCTCATGTTTCCACAACGTTTCCCTTCAATCTATAGGAACAGTAATGAATACTTATGAGAGGGAGCTTAGGCTAGCTCAGACCTTCATTTTCAGTAAATTAGTTAAGAGGACACAAGTCTAGTGAGCTTGTGGATGAATGCTGGGTTGGTTTTACATAAGAAATCATCAAATTATGATCATAGAATGGATCTAAATGTCAATCACCAAGAAATGAGAGGAAAAAGAATTGTAGGGTGATTTGCTGTGATTTGGTCAAGTTAGCTAACCTTTTTGCTTCTCTAGTAATTACCAGTAAATCAAAAGACAGTGATGCTTAGATCACTGGTAATCTTTATTAAGTGAATGAGAATATTTAATAGCTAGGAAATAATAACTTGTATGGAATATAGACAAGTAGAGTGACAATTTAATGTATATGTGTAAAAATTATGGTATTTTTAATAATTTAAAAAAAATTGAGACCTATAAATCACAGTTAACATATCAGTCTTTTTATATTTTATTATAGCAACTCATATTTATTGAAAATTAAATCTGTGACCCATACTGTTATAATTAATATACATGTAAATTTATTTCTCCATCCTTGAGTTAAGTACCATTATTTTCACAAATTTGATCAATTGCACAGTTAGGACTCCAAAGAGGTAGAATTTAAAGCAATTCTACTTCGTGTTTTAAGGTTATGAAGGATTTTAATCAAGTATGGTTAAGTAACACCAATACTGAAATTATTGTCATGAATTAGGAAGTTTACTTATAGTTCACTAACAATAAGTGACATGGAATTCCATTCAGGAGGGCAACAGGGAAAAGCCCTGCAATCAGTAAGTAGGAAGAGAAAGCGAGGAAGCAAGGGGAAAATATGAACAACCGCCATTGTGGGTTTTTTGTTCGTTTACATTTTAAGAAGGTTTTTTGTTTGCTTGAGGTTTTGCAATATGTCTTCTCCCCCACATCCCAGGAACAGTCAAAAAAAAAAAAAGTGGCTATAGCTGGCTAGTTCATCCATTTGTTTTTTGTTTGTATACATTTTAAGAGGACAGGTTTATTAGGAAAAAGAGAGGCCTCTGCATAGTTATAGGTGGGCAGGGGGGCTACCCATTTCTGTGGTTTCTGTCGGAAGGAACTGATGAAGTGGAAAAAACTGGCCTAGGTTGACCAATCTGAATCATTTCATCAGGCCATGCTCATTGGGGTGCTCTGTGTTTGTCTGGTACTTGGTCTTGAGGTTATTAGGGCAGGTGACTTGTGGCCTGAAATGTGACAAGCTGATGGAGGAGTTGTGGGGTGTAGGTTCTAGATTGACTGGTTTGTATTTGAAAATTGGAAGAGTTGTTCATTAGCTCTAAGAATTCACTAGCCCTGGGAAGGGCAGTCCCTTCAGGATTAGTAAGAATTTAGAGGTCAAAATAAGAGATAACAAAAAAAAAGAAAAAAAAAACAAGCTTAATACAGTTCTCATGACCAACCTCTTCCAAATTTTGTTCACTAGGTTCTCCTTTGTCTTTTGAATAAATATCTTCATTTCAGTGGAAATCTTGGATGGGTAATTTAAGTCTCTGTTGATGTGATTTTATACAGAGAAGTGTTAAGTGTATGCAACCTATGAAAGACCAACAAAAAAGTGAAACAATATGCATTGAAACTATAGTCACATTTTCACATGCAAATTTGTTATTCATTAGTTGGAATGGCCATTATTTTGATTGCAAAAGAAAAAATGAAGGTCATAGGAGAAAGAATATTTCCTCCTCAAGTCAGCTAGTGTCAATATGATGTCCAATTAAAACAATCAGTCTCCTTTGTAATGCCAATTAAAACTTTAATCAATTAATTCTCTCATGAATAGCCAGTTACTCAAAACAGCATTGCTATGAGTTGGAATATTGCCCCAGATCAGTGATAGTCCAAGGAATTTTTAGAAACATTTCCTTAAAATATCTTAGTCAGTAGTTACAATACAAAACAAGTAAAACAAAGTCATTCACCGACATTTGAAAACAAATGGACTATCTGACCTGCTATATCCACTTTTTTTTTATTATTATTATTTTGACTGTTCCTGAGATGTGGGGAAGAAGACATATTGCAAGAATTACAGTATATTGTGAAATACTAGTTGGAAAACTCTGGAATACCTATCCAATATCTCAATCAACTCTAAATTCCATGTATGCTAACTTCTTGGTGTCAAGCCTGGTAACTGTGATAGGCAGGAGGGCATAGTAGAGGAGATAGATGTGGAGATAAAGTTTTAGAAAATGCAGAGCTAGAGGTCATCTAGATTAGTGATTTTAATCAGTGTTGACCCCAATACTACCTTCGCTTTGTCTTATCAGATCAGCCAATCTTCCCAATTTATATCTTAATGTCTTAGAACTTGCACAAAGATCAAACTAATTATAATTAGCCCCTGGGTCTATGATACCTAGAGAAATGTAATCAAACTTCAGCTTATCTTTAATTTCCCTCAGTGTTCAAAAAGGCAATGGGTAAATGTTATATAAATACTTTAAAATTACAGATATAACAAAACACTTGATTTAAATATGTCAGTTGTGAAACTTGCACATTGGTAATGTACAGTGTGCTAAACGACTACCCCAACTCTGGAAGAGCCTTTCTGGACAGCCCTTTGTGAGTTTGCATTACGATTGCCAAATTAGATGTACTGAGTTCATGTATTTCCATAATATGGAATCTGTATTTATTCTTTCTGTCAGATCTTACTAAGACACCATCAACGTTCATATCAATTAGAGACTTTTAACTATAGAGGAAAATGTTCATGAACCTTCCACATATTTAACTTAAGTAAAAATATAAAAAGCGTTCCGTGACCCAGAGAATTTCAAATATTAATGTACATCATTCTTCACCAAAAGTCAGGAAAATATTTAGTCAAGTAGACCTAATCCAGTAGATTTTCTCCTTTTATCATTCTGGTTGGATATCAATAGTTGATGCTACTGGAATATCTATATTGATTTGTGCTGGATAGATCACTTAGTATGACAAATATAGAGAATTTGAGGGCAATTCTGTTTGCAATTCTGAGTTCACTCTTTACTTAGTATAATTCCTCCTTATATTTCTCTGGTTCTACCAATCCACACTCATCCATAAAACATTGGAGTTTAGAGCTGGCCCTTTATTGATATTCCAATTGCAAAAATGCAATTATTTTTCTTTAAATAGATTTCTGTTCTGCCATATACTCTGACATGCAATTCTGGAACTTTGTCTACAATTCTTGATCTTACTTTGTTCCCCTACTTAGGTATGTCATCCCACTAACAATTGAAAGATGATAGATAATAGATAGATAATAGATGATGGAGAGATGATAACTTTATTGCTTCTCTTTCTCTTCTTACCTCTCCCCATCTATGCTCTGTGCAACACTACTTAATTTTAGAACAGAGTATAAAGCTTCCTTCTTTTTGGAGGAGAAAAATAATGTACAGGTTGAAAAAATATGTTCTTTTTACAAGGCTTTAATTATATCACATATCCTTCATATTACTGTCAACACCCACCTCGTTGCATTATAGTCTGGACTCTTCAATGTTCCCTAACAAAAAAGCTACCTGTTTCCATTAATTTTCTTTCTGGAGAGAGTTAGCTTTCTGGAATTTTCTTTTTTCAAAGGAATAAACTTATGACTGAAAAAGAAATATTCCTTTTTCAAATCTGTATTTTGGTCACTATTAAGTTCCATTAATTTTCTTTATGGAGAAAGATTTCTGGAATTTTCTTTTTTCAAAGGAATAAATTTATGGCTGGAAAAAAAAAACCTTCCTTTTTCAAATGTATATTTTGGACACTATTAAGTTCACCAACTTTTAAGGACTGCAGTAAAATACCCAAATATTTACACTGGTGGTTGAACCAGTATCCACCCCCACCATTTCCATTAGTTTTTCAAGCAAGAAAAATGTTGATCTAGATAATCTTGGGAAGAAAAATATGTATATGGTAGCCATAATATAAAACAATAAAAAGGAAAGTGTTCAAATTAAGAGCGAAAAGGAAGTAGATTGGATCAACAGAGGGGATGCTTCCATTGTTTAGTCCTGATGAGCTACAGAGTAGAAACACTTGACACTGAGACTGCCTCTGAAGGAAGGGCCATTGTTGAATCTGTTCTATCCTGGTCCATTGGCAGAGCTCTGAGAACAATGATAAAGCTACTGTGCTGATTGTGAAGCGATTCTTTATATGTAGGTGTTAGAAGAAGGAGCATTTTTGTAAGGTCATAATCAAGGGCATGAAAAAATAATATCATAGCAGAATTATAAGGACCTGAATTACCTGTAGAGACACAAATGATATATATTTTCATCCAAGTATTACTCTAATTATAAAAAGCATAGGAATGGAAATGAACCCATTCCAAGAGACTAAGTCCCCTCTGTCTTCATTCTTAATCTGCCAATGACCTGCCTTTTTTATTGCACTTTTAATGGTGCCACTCCATTTTATCAGGGAGCACTACACTTTATGTTTGTGAAGCCATTTAAGTGATTCTTCCCTAAACACAATGTATTTTATACCCTTTGCTACCAAAGAGATTGCTGCCAAGCAGCATTTCTTTTTCAAGAGTCATTTAAAATGTCTTAGGTATCATTTTATGACAAGTTTACAAGGCTTTCCTAGGTGACCATAGTTATCCCCTGAAGATATAACTAATTATTTTACTTCCTAATCCTCAAATTTCTGTGGATTCACATTATAATAAAACCTATAAAACTAAAAAAATCGTAACGAAAGTAACATTGATGTTCTAGAAAAAAAATCAAAATGTCAAGATAGAATTGGTGGGACACCATGATACAGCTGCTAAAGTTTCCCAGATAATGATGTAAGCTTCCAGTTGCATAAAATTTATAAAACCATGAATTATCATTAGATGGGCAAGGTGAAGATAAATGGTTAGGACTGTGGCTAACTTGTTAGAGGTGAACAGTGGGTCAAATCTCAATCATCATGTGTTGAAAGCTAGCAGAGACAACATGAAACACAAATTTTTATGACATTCCATGTAGCTCTCCAATCACTAATCAAGTTTTTTAAACAGATTTCCGTGTGATGAGTATGTAATAGCATACAGTTTATTGTTCGCTATGGCAGGCATCACGAGGAATGCAAGAACAGTTTGCAGTTAGGAATATACATGTAGATATATGGTTCTGACTTAATCATGGTTAAAAACAATGCAAGAAAATATGTTATATGATGTCAAATTGAATATGATTAACAGGGAAGGCATAAGGACTAAACAAAGTAAACATGAATTCTGGTGACAGTTGAGCAATCCCTATCAAAATTGCAATGGTATGTTTCACAGAAATAGAAAAAAAGCAATTCTAAAATCTGTAAAGATCCTAAACAGTCACAGTTATTACACTTCCTGATTTCAAAATGTAACACAAAATTCTAGTAACCAAAATGATATGGTATGGACATTAAAATAAAGACAGATAAATGGAACAGAATTAAAAGTCCAGAAATTAACCAAAACATTTGCAGTTAGCTAATATTTGGCAAAGGAGACAAGAATAGTCTCTTCAATAAATGGTGTTGGGTTACACTACATATTCACATGTAAAAGAAGGAAAATTAATCCCTGTCTCACACTGTTCACAAAAATCGCCTCAAAATGCACTAAAGACTGAAATATAAAACCCAAATCCATAGAATACTAAGAAAGTAGTGATAAAAACCTCCTTACCAGTGGTCTTAGCAATAATTCCTTTCATGTGAGACCAAAAGCACAAGAAAAAAAAAACCCAAAATCAACAATTTGAGTTGTTCAGTACATCAAAAAGTCTTGCACAGCAAAAGAAACGAAAGGGAAAAGACAACCTATGGAATGAGAGAATATATTCATCAATCATATATCTGATAAGGCTTTAATATCCAAATTATTGTTAGTAGTATAAGGAATTAAAACAATTCACAGCAGACAAAAAAATGATCTGACTTCAAAATAAGCAGAGGACCTGAATAGATATTTTTCCAAAGGAGAAATACAAATGGTCAACAGATACTTGAAAAGATCCTCAACATTATAATCCATCAGGAAAATGCTGATCAAAACAACAATAAAATAATGGGCCTCCCTGGTGGCGCAGCGGTTAAGCGCTGCACTGTGGAGCTGTCGGCAGCGGCGACACGAGTTCGACGCCCGGCCAGGGAGAATCCCACATGGCGCGGCAGACCTCTCCTGCCTCGCCCGCTGCTCCCCTCAGCAGTGTATTTCTGATCTGCCTGTTCTGCTCCCCACTCTGTCTCTGGTGAACCCTCTCGCCACCCCACACCTCTGGCCTGTACCCAAGCTTGTATGTATAAAATAAAAAAAAAAAAAAAAACAATAAAATATCACCTCATAGCTGTTACAATGTTCATTATCAAAAAGACAGGTGATAAAAAATGCTGATGAGGATATGGAGAAAAGGGAAGCTTTGTACACAATTGGTGGAATTATAAATTGTCACATCCACTATAGAAAGCTATATGGAAGCTCCTTTAAAAAATTAAAATATAATTATCATATAATTCAGCAATCCCATATCTGGGTATATTTCAGATGAAATGAAATCTCTGTGTCAAACAGATATCTGCAAACCCTTGTTTATTGCTGCTTGTTTGCAGTAGATAAGAACATGGAAACAACTGAAGTATCCATCATCAATAGATTAATAAAGAAAACACAGAGAGGGAGGGGAGAAAAGATAGTGGAGGGGAAGGGAGAAAAAATTGAATATTATTTGCCCATGAAAATGAAGGAAATTCTGTTATTTCTGGCAACATGGATGGATCTTGAGGGCATATGTTAAGTGAATTAAATCAGAGAAAGATAATTACTGTATGATCTCACTTACATGTTAAATATAAAAAAGTTGAACTCATAGAACCAGAGAATAGAATAGTAATTACCAGGGAACGAGATTTAAGATTGGGAAAATGTTGGCCAAAGGGTACAAGCTTCCACTTATAAGATGAATAACTTCTGGGTATATAATGTATAACAGGGGAACTATAATTAACAAAGCTATATTATATATTTTAAAAGCATGTATCTTAAATGTTTGACCATAAAATAAAAGATACTTACATTAGTGACTGAAATGTTAATTAACCTTATTGTAGAAATTATTTCATGATATGTGTGTGTATCTAATTATCACATTTTACATCTAAAATTTACACAATGTTATATGTCAAGTATATCTCAATAAAGTTGAAAATAAACAAAAATAACTTTTGTATGGGAACTTACCTATTCATATAGAATATACCTTCCTTAAAATTCCAGATGTTAATAAAGCAAACTTAGTTCCTATCACTTTGGAATGCCATTAGGGTGACTAAGAAAAGGTACTATGCATTGAAAGTAAAACACATGTCTGTATATTGCACACCATGTGATATACTCCTCAACCCACAGTAATTTTAATTCAATGTTTTGCCCATTAGAGTGATCCTAAGTACACAAAAGAAGGGAAAGCAAAATCAATTATTGCCCATATAAATAGTTAGCATTAATTAGAGTGGTAACTATTTTCTTGCAAAAGAAAACTGCACCTTAGATATCATGCCAGCAATTCAATTAAAATATTCTGTTCATGTCATTGTATTTTGGTACACACACACATGAATATATGTATATGTATATATACATGTATATTGCTGCAAAATTCTAATTAAGGGAAAATGGGAAATACTGACATGTTCTATTGAATTCAAAAGATACTCTTCTTTTGCTGGCCTCCAATGATTACATTTTGCTGGTAACCCAGCAACTAACTAAATCTGTTGCCCTGTTGATTACAATATTATAACCTTTAGCATCAGACTCACAGAAGAGTAAATTATGGATCTGCGACTCTGGCGTAGTTTGGGACTTGGGGTCTCATAGTGAAGCTATGTGACTTAAATTAGACTTCCCTTTTGATATGGTCTTTAGGTAATTATCTTAACTACTAAAAACATGAAGAAACTGAGAATTTGAATTTTATGGGTTGCTTAAAATATAGTTATCTGTAGATTATCACTTTTATATGATCCTTAAATAATTGTGTACATACACAAATTACCAGTACAAATATTTAGCCTACTTAGCCTGGAATAACTAAGTACCATATTTCTTCATTAATATATACAAATTAGAGATGATCACATCATACACTGTCTCAATTTTCTCTTATTTCAATTTAGTGGATGAATTTAATGTGTACAGGAATTTCTCATCTCTTATACTTGCTAAATACAGACATAATTTTTGAATGTTAATCCTAAATAAATTAGAAATATGTCTTGTGAGATAAAAAAAAAACTTACAGTATATGAAAATCAGTAAATAAACATTATTTGATTTTATTCCAGAATCCTATTGAGTCATATTGGAATTGCACCACAGGGAGGCTGAGCCAAGTTGGACATGTTCAAAAGAAAAACATCTTGTTTCAAATCCTTGGGTTTGTTGTTTGGGTGAAGCCTGTTGGGAATAGGTAGATGTAATTGGAAAAAGAGAGACTGGGCTATAGTTTATCCCCTAAGCTCTTTTACCAGGGAGAAGGAATTAGACCAGTATCTTTGGAAATGGAATTACCTATTGGTCAGGGGCCAAATCCAAGAATGTTGCTTGTAGAAGGAGACTTACATTTGTTAATTATCTCCAGGAGAGTTAAGAAAGCAGGCAGACATGAATTCATGTTTTTGGTGGTTGCTTAACATGAACAATGGCATCTTCTAGTGTGTGTGTGTGTGTGTGTGTGTGTGTGTGTGTGTGTGTGTGTTTCTTGCTTGCATTATCAACTCTCTTTTAGACATCTAGATATTCTGATTCCTTACTCCAAGATATTATTTCTATTTCTGAAATAGATATAATTCTATCATTATTTCTATGCTAATTTTCAATGTGCTACAATTTTATTATTGTCACTGTTCAAATTAAAATGTCACAGTGCAGAAGAAAAGATGGGTCAAACTTGGAGCATCCCTCAAACATAAGAATATAAGGGGACATACTGGGCCATATGTCTCCATGAAGGACAGCACATCCTTGATTGGGGTTGGGGGGAAAGCTTAGTAATCTTGATGTTGAGTTCTAAATCTTAGTGTCCCTCTAAATATATTTAACATCTCAGCTTGCTCATTTAGACTTTATCAAATATGAGAAATTAAAATTATTTTCAATCATTTTATTTTCAACTTAAAAATGCACTGGAGATAGTGAGTTCTCCCTACTGACTCCATCATCACTCATCCAATTTGAAAAATTACTCACAGAGTTAATTGAACTCAAATCCAGTGTATATCACATTCTAATGAACCCTGCTAAAACTGAATAATTTTGATTTTTTTATACGTATATGTAACCATCACATTTCTTGAGCAGCATATGTCCAGAAACTAGTGGGAGGGGAGGCAGAGAAAAATAAATTGATTGTTCACAAAGGGATGATATTAAAGATTGCATATAATTAAGGAAACTGCTAAATCTTTCAGAAAAAATAAAAGGCTTTAAATTACTTTATCACTAAAAGAATTAATGAAAATAAATTGATTAAGCCTTAAACTCAGAGAGAGGAAACATAACAAAAAAGAATAAACACAAGGACAGTAAAAAAAGAAATTAAAAGTAGAACCATACTAGAGAAGAGAAAATTGTATGAATAATAAAGTGACTAGAGTTTCATAAATCAATTCATAAAATATAAATTGGTTAATAAAGAATGTGGGGAAAGTAAATGTATACTATCGAATATGCTGGTAACACTGGTTAACAATGAGATAATTACTGACTTAAAAAGGCCCTAATCTGTAATATTTTGGTGTTCTGAACATAAATATAAACCTGAAAATTTTTTATTAGCTCTTATTTTTAAGATATTTCATATAATTCATTTTATATGTTTCACTGTGTAAATTTATCCAGTAGGACTGCAACAACATCCTAAATCAGCCTAGAATGGTGTAATATTGCATCGTATCACATAATACCATCATGCACACATCATACAGAGTTGATTGCATCATTTTCTGATGCAGTGCAATACTACTGATAGGCGGCTGCTGACATAAGCTGACATCAGCAGTGCACTATAGAAAGCCCTGTCGGAAAGGTTGAGCATTGAAAATATTTCAGACTTTGTGTGAGACAGTTGAAGCTACTGTTCTATAGGACTGTTATGATTTTATCCATTTAGGCACAATACAGAATAGTCATGACTCGAAAGTGCATTAATAGCATGGGCAATTTATGCTGTATATGTGGGGAAGTGACATTTGCCAACGACAAGAAAAGTATCATTTTTCAAGTGAAGAAGGCTTATCATCTTTACTTTGGACCAAGGTTGGTGACCTAGACAAGCCTTGGGCCCCACATATATGCTGTGCTACACGTACAACACAGCTTTTACAGTGGTTCAATGACAAAAGAACATCAAGACCATTTGCAGTCCCCATGGTGTGGAGAGAGCCAAGCAACCACATAAAAGACTTACTTCTGCTTGGTTCCTCCTTTTTCCAGAGGTATAACAAAGCAAAAGAAGTTGAGAATAGTCTACCCAAATATTCCGTCTGCATTGAGACCAGTTCCACATGGTGAGGGACTTCCTATTCCAGAACTTCCAACAGAATATTCTCTTGATTCATCTGATGAGGACAAGGGTGAGCTGATCTGTTCTTCTCTTGTTCTATCAGCATGAAGTTATCCAGATTTTCACTGTGGTACATCATCAACCCCACACAGACTAACACAGGAAGAACTAAATGACCTGGTTCATGATTTGGACTTATCCAAGAACAAGGCAGAATTGCTGGTTCAAGACCCCAACAATGGAATCTCCTAGAAGATGTCACAATTACTTCATAGTGAAAGCAAATCAAAGATTAAAGAGGGAGTTTTTGTGTGTCCCCAGATTCGAGAGCTCTTCAGCGATGACCGGTTCAACAACTTGCTGCAGGGTGATGTGAAACAAGCATGGAATGCTTTTCGCCTAGTGTCTACAAAATTTCTTGGGAATGTTAGGGCAGAAAACTTCAAGGAACTGGTAGGAGACATGCTAATGCAGTATCAGAAACTTGGCTGCAATATGTCTCTAAAGATCCATTTCCTTCAATCCCATCTGGATTTCTTCCCTGGAAACTGTAGTATGGTTAGTGATGAACATGGCAAATGTTTTCATCATGATATCACATCAATGGAACAAAGATGCCAGAAAAAGTGGTCCACTACAGTGCTGACTGACTACTGCTGGACACTCCCCAGAGATTCTCCTGAACAGCTGTACAAGAGACAAGGGAAGAAATCTAAGTAGTCTATGACTTGATTTTTTACAGGTATTAAACATAGGCCTATTACTGTTGGCGTGCATTTCGTGATGTAAACATCCATTTATTGCAGATTACAAAAAAAACGAGAGCCAAAATTAGAATTTGACTATCATGTTTGTGTTGAGCACATACAAATTGACAGGAAATGACTAATTTCATTTCAGTAATATGACTTTTGTAAAAATTTGTTGACCAGTGACTGGTATGCATTTTGTGATGTAAACATCAATTTATTGCAGATTACAAAAAAAAAACTAGAGCCAAAATTAGAATTTGACTGTCATATTCGTTTTGAGCACATACAAATTTATACGAAATGCCTAATTTTATTTCAGCTATATAACTTTTGTAAAAATTTGTTGACCAATGTAATAACTGCAGAACTACCATATCATATATATTTACTATGAAGAATTTTGTTTTCATTTGGTTGATCTTAATGTTATTTTTTAAATTAATTTTTAATTGAGGTAAAATTGACACATTATTATTGTATTTTGGTAGTATAGTATCCCCCCTAAGGTATTACCATCATAGTGTACCCAACACCAAATCACTCATAATCACCAAAGTCCATTGTGTTCCCTTCCCTCTTTGTTCTCTGTAGATTCTTCAGTTTTATAGCCAGCTTTCAAAGGTTAGTTTTTAAGCTTGTCTTTATCTGATCCTTAGTTTGATTTCTATATATTCCACACATAAGTGACATCATCCACTATTTACCTTTTTCCTTTTGCTTATTTCACGTAGCATTATCTCTTCTAGGTTCATCCATGTTGCCACAAATGGCATGCATTTATCTTTTTGGTCATTGAGTAATATTCCATTGTAACATATCTTATCTTGAGCCATTTGTCTTTTTCTGGGCACTGCATAATGCTTAAAGGGCTGGACCAGTTTGCATTTCTACCAACAGTGAAGGGGAGTTTCCTCTTCACATCTTTGCCAGCACTTGTTTCAGGTCTTTTTGATATGCACAGTTCTCACAGGTATGAGATGGCAGGAATCTCATTGTGGTCTTGATTTGCATTTCCTTGATAATAATAAATGAAAATGAATATTTTTACATTTGCCATCTGTATGTCTTCTTTGAAGAAGTGTCTGCTTAGCTACTCTCCCCATTTTTAAAATTGGGTTATCTGTTTTCTTCTTGTTGAATTTGAGTTATTTGTAGATCTTTGATATGAGTCCTTTATCTTATGTATAGTGTGTGAATATTTTCTCCCATTCATTACGGTGTCTTCTTATTTGTTTCAGTTTCTTTGGCAGTGCAGAAGCTTTTTAATTTTATTTAGTCCCAGTGTTTATATTCTCTTTTGTTTTCCTTGTTGCTGGAAACAAATCCATAGATATTACTTAAACTTATGTCATGCAATATTTGCCTATTTTTCTATGTATTTTATGGTTTCATAATTAAATACAAGTCTTTTATTCATTTTTGCATTGATTTTTGTGTATGGTGTGAGATAGTGATTTCATTCTTTTGTGATTGTCTAGTTTTCCCAACACCATTTGTTGAAGAGGCTTTCCTTATTCAAGTATGTGTTCTTGGCCCCTTTTTCATAAACTGTCCATACAGATGTGGGTTTGTTTCTGTCAATTATTTTCCATTGGTGTATCTATCTGTTTTTCTTTCATGACCAGGCTGCTCTATTACTATCAATCTATAGTATAATTTTAAAGTCTGGAAGTGTTATTCCTACATTCTTTTTCTTTCTTTCTTCTTTTTTGTTTTTTTAGAAGATTGTTTTGGCTACTTGGGTATTTTTATGATTCCATATGAATTTTGGTAGAATTTATTCCTCTTCTTTGAAGAATACCAGTGATATTTTTATTGGGATTGCACTGAATCTGTATGTTGCTTTGGATATGATGGCCATTTTGAAAATATTGATCTTTCTAATCCATGAGCAAGAAATATTTTTTCATTGTGTTTTTTCTTAATTCATTTAAACAATGTCTTATAATTTTCTCTATATAGATCTCTTACCTCCTTTGTTAGTTTCCTCTTAAATATTTAATCTTGTGTGTGTGTTTGTGTGTGAGAGAGAGAGAGAGAGAGAGAGAGAGAGAGAGTATTGTGAGGCAAACATTACTGTAATAACAAAATCAAACAAAAGCAACACAATAAATAAAGCTACTGAACACTTTCCCTAAAGAACGCAGATACAAAAATCTTAGTTATTCATAAATAGGAAGGTGAGTGGTTTTTGTATATTGATTTTATACCCTGCACTTTGCTAAAATTATTGTTTCAATTTGTCTTGAGGGTTCTCTCTCTATATAATCATGTTGTCTGCAAATAATGATAATTTTACTTCTTTTCTAGTTTGGATTCCTTCTATATCTTTCTCTTGTCTAACTACTCTAGCTAGGACTTCCAATGCTATGTTGGACAAGATTGTGCTGTAACAAGATCTTAGTGGGAAAGCTTTCAGATTTTCACCATTGAGAATAATACCAGTTATGTGTTTGTTGTTTATAGCTTGTCTTATATTAATGTATGTTTGATTTATCCACAGTTTTTTTTTTAGGATTTTCATCATAAATGGATTTTGAAACTTATCAAATGCTTTCTTGACATCTATTGATACAATCATGTGGCTTTTATCTTTCTTTTTTGTTGATGTGGTGGGTTGCACTGATTGAGTTTTAGATTCAATCACCACAAGTGTCCTGTTGTGAGTCCCACTAGTTCATGATGTATAATACTTTTAATGCATTGTTGGATTTGCTTTGCTAAGGTTTTAGCTTCTGTGTTCATTAGGGTAATTGGTCTGCAGTTTTCTTTTTTTGTGTGTTGTCTTTGCTTGATTTTGGTATTAGGGAATATTGGCCTCATAAAATGTGTTTGGAAGTGTTCCTTCTCTTTTTGATTTTTGGAAGAGTTTGAGCAGGATGGGTATTAGTTCATCTATGAAGACTTGGTAGGACTCACTTGTGAAGCCATCTGGTCCTGGACTCTTGTTTATTGGGAGAGTTTTGATTACTGTTTTAATTCCCTTGCTGGAGAACATTTTAGCCAGTTCTGTGAAAAACTTTAAAATCCACAATGAAAATAAATGATTTTGTAGTAAAATATAAATGATCAAAATTAATGAAGAGGAAATAGAAGCTCAATAATCTACCACCATATAAATTTATTTTTCTTTAATACAGAAGAAAGGGTGAGGGAAGATGGAAGGGTAAAAAATGAGCATAGAAGGAATGACTGCTTTTCCAAATTAAGACAAGAACAATATAGGTGCTGCAAATATAGTCACTCTTGACTACTAACATAACTATTAAATGTTTAAACTTTTTAAAAAGTAAAATAAAAAAGGATGTTATTGATATAAAAACATATCATCCAGTCAATTTATAACAATGCAATTAATGAATATAGTAAAAAATAATGTGTAAACACATTAAGCACAATTTTAAATTTTGCTGAAAAAACACAAAAGAATGGTTCTAAAAATGAAGGATAAATCATATCTTGGATTAAAAGTTTAATACTGTATGGAATAAAACCTCATAGAATTAATTTTATACAGGTAATTTTAACAATTAAAATAAGAAAAAAAAACAGATTACTATCAACTTTCACTTATGACCATTAGCAATCAACAGAAACCTAAATTAACCTCTCTCTGTAAACAACCAGGAAACTGGATGGTATGTATAGAATAACTGTTTTTAGATCTTGGACAATGGGCAAGGCAGGACCATGACCATTGAGAAAGGAAAAAAGACTAAAGGAAGTCCAAAATTGACCCAGCATGTTGACAATTTTTTTCAGTACTAGTGGAAGGAGTTTTGCAATCTTGGGATACAAGACTAGAATACAAAAATGAATTGCATTTAAATATCAATAAATTATTGAAACATAAATTATAAAAAATACTTAAAGATTAATTTTTAAGAATATATGTGCAAGATCTCTGCACTGATAACGACAAATCACTGACAAATCAAAGATATAAATAAATGGAGAGATACACCATTGACATGGAAAAGAAGGTATCTCCTATATGTTTTATAAAAGTCATTTATAGTGTAAATGTAATCCCAAGTAAAATCTTGCAGGATTTCTTTAGAAATTGATATGCTAATTTTAGATTGTATATGGTAATTAAATGATACAAGATAGCCAAAACAATATTTAAAGAGAACAAAGCCAGAGATTTTGTCTTATTTCAAGGCTTACTATAAATCAAGAGTAAGTAAGAAGATGCAATATTATTGGGTTTAAAATAGGTGCAGTAGAATGCGGATCCCACAAACCAATTGACTGTGTATTTATGAGTTCAGACCCATATTGGATCTGGATATATGTATGGAAAAAATAAAAAAATTAAAAAAAAAGACATCAAAATATTCCCCAGCATAATTGACAGTTAACTCAAATTAGATCATTGATCCAAATGTAAAATCTAATATAAAATTGTTGAATGAAATAAAATTCTCCATGATAGACAAAGAATGTATTAGGTGATGAGATAATCAAAGTGAAGATTCAAAACTGGGAATCAGATTTTAACTCAGTGAGAACTGTTCCAGCAATCACAAGTTTGAGTTCAATGTATATACCTTATTACAGAGTAGCATACATGCCAAAGCGAGAGCAACAGTGAGTCATTAATGTCAAAAATGTAATTATTCTTGACAGGGGCTTCCTATTTTTGATTATATATTTAGATTTCAGGTTTAAATCTTTCAATTTCTTAAATTAGCTTGACCTAAAGAAATATGGTCGCTACTTATATGCAGAGGAGGACAAACGCTGGAATTTAACCACTTTTCCAACGTCTAAAGAATGCACCATGGAGACACAAAGGGTAGTGCTCCCTGTTTCAGTCATCTTGACCCTGTGGCTCCTTGGTCTTTAGGGTTAAAAGAGTGGTTCACTGCACCAGAAGATTCCTGCCTCACTGCTTCAAAAAGGGTACAAAGCCTGTTCTAATTTTAAGCTTATGAAAATAGGTCTACTTTCTCTCTTTCTATACTAGTGGCAGGGGAGGGGAGGGTTCCAGAATGTTCAAAAAATTTTTGTATCTTTTAGAAGGAAACATAGGAGAAATACCTGTGTCCTTTAAAAGAGGGAAAAAAAAGTCTTACAGGGATCCCAGAATTAATCATGAAAGAAAAACATGATAACTGATAAATAGATATTAGTTAAAACTGAAAACTCTGCTCTTTGAAAGACTGTTAGGAAAAGGAAAAGACAATGCACAGAATGGAAAGAATATATATGGACTACACTTACATATGACAAGAAACTAATTTCCAGAAAGACATGAAAACTTCTATAATTCTGTAATAAAATACACACCCAAATTTTAAAACAAGGGAAAGTTAAACAGGCACATTAGAAATAAAGGTATATAAATGGTTAACAAGCACATGAAAAAGTACTAACAATAATGTACTTAAAGGAAATTCAAGTAAAATCTATGGACACTCCTACTCACTCATTAGAATGCCTGAAATTGAAGCACACATACAACAAAAAATGTTGGTGAGAATGTGGAGTAACTGAAACTCTTATGTATTGTCAGTAGACATTTAAAATTGTGTGCTTTGCAATCAATTTGGAAATGAGTTTTACAGTTTCTTAAGATAAACGTGTAGCTTCATGCAATGCAGCAGTTATACTGCTAAGAAGAAAACTAGAAGAAAAATGAAATGTCTACACAAAGACTTGCATATAGTTATTCATAGAAACTATTCATGTAAGTTTAAACCTGGAAACAACTCTAATAAAGTTCAACAAATGAATTAATAAACAAATTGCTATATACTATATAATCAATTACTGTTCAAATTTAAAAAATGACTAATAGATATCACATAATTAATATAAAAAAATGTGCCAAGGTATACAGACATAAATGAGCTCCATTTGGTAAATGTTGGCAAAGACAAATTGCCTCTTCAGTGACAGAAAGCAGTACAGTAATTGCCTGGAGGCAGAGCTGAGGGCATTGGCTAGGAGGGGCATGAAGAACCTTTGGGGTGATGAAAATATTTCTTGTCCTATCACCTAAATGTGGTGATCATTACATGGGTAACACTTACTGAACTGTACAATTAAAATTGTATGCCTTATGTAAATTATATAAATTATAATACAGTAAAGTCAATTAAGAAAATAAACAAATGGCTTTTAGGACTTAACCAAAGGAATTTAATGTTGGCCCAAATATAAAGTTTATATAGTTAGGAAAACAATGGAAAGAGTAAGAAAATGAAGAGGTTAGAGACAGTTAAGTATACCAGGTATAACACATTTCACAGCCACAGTCATTGTAACAGTTTGAATCAATGTCTGAATGGATCAGAATAGAGTGAAAGGGCTTTCAGCAGTGTTTTTATAATCAATTGAATGAGCATGTACATCTTACAAAAATTATTGTATAGACATGAGTCAGAATCAAGTTTTGAATTTCCTTAGTTTGTTCAGGGTAAAGCAAATTTGAAAACATGTCTAGAACCTCAAAAAGATTCTATAATCAAAATATATTTTCAGGGTACATTTGTGCTCACTGAAAAACAAATCCATATAGATCAGGGACTGTATACAACAGTCAAGTAACATTTTTTAAAAATTCTAGCTGTGTGGTGTGCCAATACTAAATTGATGCAATTCTTATTTTTCATCCTTTATGTAAACAATGTCCTCAGTCTAAATATTGCATAGCAATAAATATTGCAAAGAACTTGTGGAATTCAGATACCTGTTTTCCTTTAGGAAGGCTTGGGTGACTTTTGAATTAGATGTATAGCCCCTTTTATCACTGAAAATAGTATATAAAATTTGAAGAGGTCAAAAACATTTCAAACCATGCAAACTTTAAGAATATCCTACCCCATGAAATTTTGGAGTGTCACAAATTGAAGAGAGATGAATGTTTAAAAATATATTGGTTTTCAAGAGGAAAGGAGCTATACTAAGTTGTGATTGCTATGCTATGCTATGCTATGCTATGCTATGCTATGCTATGCTATGCTACGGTATGTTTTCTTTTAAAAACAATATTTATGCATACAAGCTGGGGTGTAGGCCAGGAGTTTGGGGGGGGGGAGGGGAGAGAATTCACCAGAGAAAGATTGGGGAGCAGAACAGGCAGAATGACTGAAATACACTTCTGAGAGGAGCAGCAGGTAAGGCAGGAGAGGTCTGCTGCTCCATGTGGGAAGCTCCCTGGCTGGGTATTGAACTTGTGCTGCAGTGGCTCTGGATAGCTTCACAGTGCTGCAACTTAACCCACTGTGCTATCAGGCAGGTCCTACAGAATGTTTTCGTAATTGACTTTATTGTATTTTTTTTTACTTTATTGTATTTTGATTTATAAAAGATGACTATACTATACTAAATACTAAAAGTTCTACTCTTCCTATAGGAAACTAGAGTGTATTCCTGTAGTCTTGGTTATTGTAACTCAAAACACAGTTAAGGGAACTGAGGGGATTGTCAAAGCAACAGATAAAGAGATACGTGAATGCAAAAAAAATGAAGCTAGACTACTACCTCACACCCTGCACAAAAGTCAGCTCAAAATGGATAAAGGACCTGGATGTAAGACGTGAAACCATAAAATGTATAGAAGAAAATATAGGCAAAACTCTACACGACGTACATCTCAGCAAAATCTTGAAAGACTCATCCCTCAAAGTGAAGGAAGTGAAAGACAAGATAAACAGATGGGATTACATCAAAATAAAAAGCTTCTGTACAGCAAAAGAGACATTAACCAAAACTAACAGACACCCTACCAACTGGGAAAAGATCTTTGCACACAATACATCTGATAAAGGACTGATAACAAAAATTTA
>PVIJ01010793.1:0-58228 GCA_004024925.1 Scalopus aquaticus | reverse complement strand
TGTAGATGTGTTAAGATAAACAAGTTGGCTTGGGCTCTACTGCCGGTGGGAGGTGCATTCTAAAATGGCCCCAAGCTCTCCCTCAGCTCCCGTGAACATGCCTTGTGTAATCCCAGGACTGTCACTCCAGTGGCTTTTGCATGATTAGGTGATGTTACATGGCAAACATAGTTGCCCTACGGTGGGAGTCTCACTGGTGGGCCTGCCCTCATCAGGTGAGCCAGCTGCAAGCAGGTTTTTCTCTGATAAGTAGAAGAACATGAAATCTGAATAAATGTGAGGGGAATTCGGTGCAAATTCTATCACTGGAGATGGAGAGGCCACTTGCTGGGGAGGTGGAGCTAGGAGTGGCCCTGGCTGACAGCAGTCAGCAGAAAATGGGCCTCAGTCATACCGCTGCATGAATCGGAATTCCGCCGACAATCAGTGAGCTTACAAGTGGCTTCTCCTGAGAAGTCAGAAGGGACTGTGACCTGGCAGGTACTTTGACTTCAGCCTTCTACGACCCTGAGCAAGAACCTAGCCACAGGCAAGACCTGCACAACTATGAGCTAATGAATGCAGAGAGGGGCTGAGCCCCCTGCACTTGGGCCCAGGCTCTTGCCTGAGGGAGCCCCCCTCTGAAGGCTGCCTCTCACTTGAGATGCTCCCTCAGGAACCTCTGGGCTCCACGGAAGCAAGAGTGGGTCAGGCCCTGGCGATGCTAGCTCAGCCACATACAGTTCCTCTCTTGACCCTTCTCTCTAAACTGCGGCGCTGCTGGCCTCGCCTGGAGGAAGGGCACGGGAAGCTGGAGTGCCGACCCTGAGAAGTGCTCAACAAGGTCGTAGAGCCTGGCTTCAGTGAGGCTCCAGGGCAGGCTGGATGCTTCCTGGGGAAAATGATTGCTAAGGGCCCAGTGTGGCTGGCAGCATCCTGTGCTGGGTGGACCCCGAGGGACAGGCTTGGAAAAGCCAGGCCTGGGGTGTGACACACTCTAGTTGGGTAGGCCTTGTTCTGCCTTCAGTGATTCCTGGGGATGCGACTCATGGATTCAGAGAAACACTTCGCGACTCACTCACATTTCCTGAAGCTGAGGACTTCCTCGGTGAGGGGAGGGCCGACCTTCATGAGTCCTTAATGTCTTCATCCCGAGATTCAGAGCTGCGGTGGGGCTCCAGCTCTAGGTGCTGGTACTGGGGAAGGTGTCACTGTCCTCTTTCTGCCTCCATGAGCTCAGAGCTGGGACCCCAGCCCGACTCCTTCCTTGCCTCACACTGGGCCCACCTTGGCACTGCCCTCCCTGCCCTGCGCACCCCTGCCCAGACCCTGCTTGTCACTGGTGCACATCACTGAGCCCATGCTACTCCCGGTCTCTGTAAGGGGCTGAAAGACTTCCCTTTGGCCTCCCTGGTGGCACAGCGGTTAAGCGCTGCGCCGTGGAGCTGTTGGCAGCGGCGGCACGAGTTTGATGCCCAGCTGGGAGATTCCTACATGGTGTGGCAGACCTGTCTCGCCCGCTGCTCCCCTCAGTAGTGTGTTTCCATCCATCTGCCTGTTCTGCCAGATCTCCCCGCTCTGTCTCTGATGAGCCCTCTCGCCGCCCCATGCTTCTGGCCTGTACCCCAGCTTGTGTGCATGGATGGATAAATCTTAAAAAAAAAAAAAAAAAAGACTTCCCTTCACCTGACCCAGGTGCCAGAGTGTCTTTCTGCCCTTGGTGTGCCCTTTTTTCTCATCGCCCTGTCAGCGAGGAGGGTGGAAGCTCCCATTAGTGAGGGCCCACAGTGTGCCAAGACTGCTGACCAATGACCCAGGTGGCCAGGGACTCAGTAGTCCCTGCCCAGGATGGGGAAGGAAGGACTCTTCCCTGGGCTCAGCCAGTGCACGAGACCAAGGTTCTGTGGGCACACAGCGGGGCTTTATTACACTAGGTGGGCTGCCAGCCACCTGCCCTCCAGCCCCACCCCATCGCAGGCTACAGGGGCCGCTCCTGGGGCAGGTGTGTGGAGCCAACCTGGCCCCGGCCTGGCGAGAGTCTCCTCCTCAGCCTAGCCAAGGCCCTGATGGGGTTCTGGGCACAGATGGTCGATTGGGTCACATCCTCCAGGGGGGACTTGGTAGGCCGGCTGCAGGGCTGCTGAGGTGGGGATGCCCGGGTTTGGCCTGGCAGGGTCCTGCCCGCACTGGCTGTCCTGCTGCCAGGCAGGTGCTTTCTGCCCAGGGGCCTGAGGGAGGATGAGATGGCAAGATTCCCGTGAGTGAGGGGGAGTGGGACCAGCCCAGCCCAGTCTCCTCCACTTCTGGCAAAGCTTCACTCACCCTGGGGATGCCCTTGAGAGCGGGGCTGGGGGTGATGCTCCCTGGGTCCTCTTGCTTGAAGGGGCCCAGAGCTGGTCCTGCGGGATCAGCTGCAAAGAAAGGCAAATTCAGAAGGGCTCACTGTACACAGAGTGTCATGGCTGGGGGAGGGGGTTCTGAACCCCTAGTCACAGCCCCTTCTTCTGAAGGTTTGAGAAGTCTTCCAGGACCACCCCAGGAGCAGGTGAGTGTGGGAAGGCTCCTGGTTGCATTGGAAATAAAGGTATGAAGGGCTGGGGGATTTGAAGTTAAAAGGCGCTAGATCTGTTCCCTCTCCATGAACCTTTTGGAAATGGTGAGGCTAAGAGACATGTACGACGAGAATCCCAACAACTCCCCACTGCAATCAGGTGGGCTCTCAACAGGTGTCTCTACTGGGCTGGGGGCCTCCTTCAAGTCCCCAAGGACCCGCCCTTTTATGTGGGAGAATCCAGGTGCCCACCTTGAGGCCTCCCTGCTGGGCCACCTCCCGGATTTTGGACAGCATGGACTGGAGACGCCCATTCTCCTCCTGTAGGACCCGGATGCGGATGTCATTGGCCTGCACCTGCCTCTCCATGTCGTCTGTGATGTTGCCAGAGCCTGTGGAGACAAGCGTCTGGACCTCACTGCCAGGCTCTCCTGCGCCCCGTGAGGCAGGCCCCTGGAGGGCAGGCAAGCGGCAGGGGTGTGCGCTGGGCCAGTGACCCTGCGAGTGGACAGGGTCAGTGTATCGGGCCTCCCACCTGCCCTTCTCCTGAGGCCCTGTCTCCCCTTCCCATCTCGCCCACTGGGAGGGGACCACAGCATTACAGAATTTGAGAGCTGGCTGGGACCTAGCACTCACTGAAGACCTGACAAATAGGTAGGGAAGTGATAGGGCCAGAAAGGCAAAGTGAGTTGTCCAAAGTCACACAGCTGGCTCTTTGGGCACCAGAATTCAGCAAAGATGTTCTTTCCCACCACCTTCCTTCTGGCTCTGTGAACCCCCACAAATTGTTGCCCACTCTGGTTCCTGGTTTCCTGGTTTGTTAAGAGGGGCTGCTACCCGCCTTGCCAGACAGTTGAGAAGGCAACAGAAGAGCCTGAAGAGCTCTGAGAAATGCTGACATCCTAACAGCCGAATGGCTGTCGATCTTCTTAACAGCTCTGCAAATTGATTCCCCCCCAGAACTTCAGAGAACTGGAAGGGCTGGGCCAGAGCCTACATTGCCTGGCCTCCACTGACACGGATACTTAGCTCTCCTGTGCAATGGGGCCCAGGACACTGAACAGCTGGGGCTGTGCCCCTAGAGCTGGCTCCATGTGTGGTTTGGGGAGACACCAAGATGGGGAGACATCTGGACTGTGACATGGTAAAAAGCATAGGTCACAGAGGTAGCCAGACCTGCACCTGGATCCAGCTGTGTGACCCAGGTAGTCACCTCACCTCTGGGCTTCTGTGTATTGTCTCCAGAGGAGTGGGCAGCACGTGAAGCACCTGCGTGTTGTGGGGGCTCTGTAGGTGCCCTGCTGGCCGCCCCCATTCTACCACTCTTGCTGCAGGCCGGGGAGTTGTAGACACCGGTGTCCAGGTGTGCTCAGCTGCCTGCCCCAAGCCCCCACACACCCTCCACACCACCCCTAAGCCCCTACTCTGGATCTGGGCCTCGGTGGGCCTGTGCAGGTCTGGGAAGGCCACCAGGAGCCGCTCCCGCTCCCTCAGCTCCGTCAGCTCCCGTTCCAGCTCGGAGATGGTCAGCCGCAGGTCCGTCGTCGCCTGCTCCAGGCCTTGCTTCTCCCGCTGCAGGCTCTGCAGCAACTCCTGGGCCAGAGGAACAGGTCCGAGCTCCCCTGGGGGACACCTCCAATCCCTCCTCCCCACAAACATGGGTCAGGCCCACGGGCCCTCTGCTGGCAGGGGGCTCCTCGGGTGAAAGGGAAGAGCTGCCCCAAGCCCTCACCCTGCCACTCCCACCTGCTGGGCCCGGAGCTGGCACTGCCCCTGCTCCCTCTCGCTCTGCAGGCTCTGCAGCTGCTCTTCCACACGAGTCCGCTGGGCCTCGGCCTCGTCCAGACTGCCCTGCAGCTCTTCCCGCTCCTGGTCCATGCTGTCCAGCTGCTGTAGCAGGGCTCGCTGTTTGGCCTGCAGGGACTGAGTCGGGATGGGCAGGCAGGGAGGCCATGAGGCCGCGGGACTGGACGCAGCCCCCTGGGCCTAAGGAAGCTACGGTAGCTGTGACCCGAGCCTTCTCCCTCGTGCAGTGTCACGTGTCTGTGTACGGGGGAAGGGGCTGCGCACGTGTGGGGAGAGGAAAAGGCAGGGAGGAGATGGCAGCAGGCTAGTGCATCCCCCAACTGGTCAAGGCCAGCCCCCCAGCTTGCAGACCCCGCACCCGTGGAAAGCAGTCGGTTGACTCTATCAGCTTCCCCGCCCATTTCTTCCGGTCTCAGTCTCAGAGTTCTACCTGGGGTCATGGCTCCCCATCAAGCCCTTTGAGGATAAGCTGGGACAGGAGAGCCCTATATCTGCCCCCTTCTCTAGGTGACAGCTCCCTTGTTCCCTCAGCCACCCTCTTGGGGACTTCTGCAAGGCTGCGCTGCCCGGGGCACAGCAGCATCTTGGGCCCTGGGTCTCTGCTCACCTTCTGCCCTCCCTAGCCGTCCTCTGGCTGACTGACTAATCACTAGAGCCTGCAGTGGAGAAGCCACTCCTCCCAGAAGCTATTCTGGGTCCCCACAAGCAGATGTGACTGTCCCTCCCTGAGTGGGCCCCTGTAGCACTTTCCCCACCCCCTTACTCATCTGGCAGGAGAGTTGTGGATACAACTGCTCTTCCTTGCAGGGTGGGGAGCACCTCCCGAGCAAGGCATTTGGCTTAGACCAAATGAAGGTGAGTCACACCAGCATGTGCTGGGGAGCAGTGCTCTAGACAGAGGAGCCCCCCACCCACTAGTGGAGCCCTCTTCCTGCAGGCTACATGGCAGGCCAAGGCCCCGGCCTCACCTCCTGGTGGCGGACCATGCTGTCGACGCGGGCCTTCTCCTTGTCCAGCTCCGTGCTGGCCCAGAGGATCTGCTGGCTGGCCCCATCCAGCCGCCCTGCCAGCAGCTGCACCTGCTCCTCCAGCTGCTGGACCTGCCTCTCAGCCTCCGCCCTGCGCTGAGCTTCCTCCTGCAGCTGCTGGGCCTTTGTCTCTGCAGGATCGACGGGTTTGGGAAGAGGGGGTGCAGAGGAGGCCTGGGTGCCAATCCCTGCACTGCCTCACTGAGGGGCAGGCCACAGCTCATCTCTGAGCCTCAGTATTCTCAGCCACAAAATGGGGCTCTGAACCTCACCTGAGGTGGGTTCTGAAAACAGAAGGTGGCACCCAGCTCAGGCCCTTCCCAACAGGGCCGGCCAGACGCACCCTCCTTAGTGGTTCCCTATATCTTTAGTCTAGAAGCCCAGGGCTAGCGATGGAGGGTGCCCAGCCAGGTACATGCCCAAGCCCAGGGCACGTGATCCAGGACCACACAGCGGGGCTTCTCACCCACGGCCTGCATGGACTCCTGCTGCTGCTTCAGTTGCCCCTCCAGAGTGGCCACCTTCTTCTTGAGGTCACTTGTTTCTATGGCAGCAAAGAGAGAGAAGCTCTTCAGAGGCTCTCTGGGGCTTGGCCAGTGGCCTTTGTGCCCAGTGCACCCTGCAGAGCACTGGCAACCATCACCAAGGGGGGCAGCTCAGCTCCTGGGGGAGCCTGGAGGGGTCTGTCTGCTCAGCTTCCTATTGGCTGGCTGCCACCTGCCACGTCTCTACATCCCTCTGGGCCTCAGTGTCCTCCATGGAGGCACCAGGGAAACGCAGAAAGGGCCATGCCCACATCACTCAGCCCTCACAGCATCAGTGGGCACCAGGCCCCTTCAGGTGCCAGAGCTGCATCACTTTGCTGAAGGGCCTTCGCCAAAGCAAAGGAGGCCATGCTGCTTGGCTGGTGGAATGAGGGGAACAAACACCCCAAAGCCATAGTCCGTGACCAACAGGACCCCGCTCCCTTGTGCCTCTGATGGGACAACTCCGAGGCACATGCTCTACATGTGGGTTCCAGTGTTCCCACGTGGTAGCCAGTTTGAGGCCTGCCCCCCTTCTAGCTACCCGTCTGTCTCTCCAGCTCCCTAGCTAGAGATTCTTCCACACAACTACTTGTATCTGCAGCCCTCTCAGCTCTGCTTCTGGGGGAGCCCGTGCTAAGGTGGAGCAACGCCCAGGCCTCTCCGTGCCGCTGGGGTACAGACCTGTGAGAAGCTGCCGCTTGTCACACTCCCACTTGGTCAGATGCTGCTCGGCCTTGCCCGCCTGCTGCTGCCGCTCCCCCTGCTCCCGCCGCAGCGCCTGCTCCAGCTCCGCCACCTGCTTCCTCAGGCCGGCCTTCTGGCCCTCGGCCTCCTCCAGCTGGGCACTGAGAGGCCCCACAAGCTGCGTGAGGGCCCCCATGTGCTTACTGAGGCGGGTCAGGTCCTTGGTCTGCTCTGCCGCCCAGTGGCCCACAGTGGCAGCCGGCAGTGGCCTGAGCCCCATGCTGTCCTGCACCAGCTGCTGAAACTGGCCTAAGGACGAGGGCAAGTTCTGGCTCTGACACAGGCTGACGACCACCTTGCCGACCTCCTGCAGGCTACCCTGGACGCTCGCGCACGCATCACAGGGCACCAGGGCTGTCTCCACGGTCTGGGAGTGGACACTCCTGGTGTTCTCCACGGTCCGGGCCGGACACTGTAGGGCAGCGCTGACTGGAAGGCTGCCAGGCTCTTGGCTGGTTTGGGGCGAGCCTGGCATTGGGGAGGAGGACTTGATGAACTTGGCAGTCACAAATTCAGGGCTTTTGGCTGGCTCGCCCTTGGCTGTCGGTTTGGAAGTGGGGTTCTCTCCTTGGTTTGCCTTTTTCTGTGAGCAGTTAAAGAGAGGAGAACAAGGTGAAGGAGACAGGCCTGGGAGATAAGCAGTTTCCAGGGGCTTTCTGTGACAGCCCCTCCTGATGCTCAGCCCCTTGGATGTCATCGGACACCAATGTAAATGAGAGAACCTTCTCCCACTCCCTCAGTTTACCCAGGCCAGGCCTCCTCTGCTGCCCCTGCCCGGGCTCCGTGCAGCTAATCACAGGGCAGGGAGGGTGACGGTGATAGCCACAGCTGCTGGTTACTAAGTTCTTGCTTAGCTCATGTTCGCATGTCACCATAGCTGCTGTCAGTTTGTTTCCTCCCCACTGTGGGCTGTTAACTGGGTGGTTGTGAAGATTGTGTTACCCCATAACAAGCGGAGCTCTGAAAATAGCATTACCCACAGGGCCCTAAGAGGTAAGGAATGCTGTTGCTCCCATTGTACAGATGTACAAAGTGAGGTTCAGCGCAGGGAGGAGTTTTCCAGAGCCCCACGTTGTAAATGACAGGGCCAGGTAGCCTAGACTTGACCCCCAAAGTCTGTGTTGCTGCTATGTTGCCTGGGCTCTGGTTGGAAGGCTTCAGAATGGGCACTGTCCTTGGGCAGCACAGAGCTAGTGGAGGGTGCAGTGCACACAGGGCGTGCTAGGGAGCTGAGGCAGGGCAGATGGTGTAAGGGTGACCACAGCTGGGGAACGGGGGTGGGACTGACCTACCTGGAGGGCCACCGGCTGGTAGAGCATGCCTAGCCTCAGCAGGCTGTTCCAGAAGCGCCGCACCGTCAGCCCCACGGACATGCAGGGTCCTGCAGCCCGAACAGGGGGCATTATCTGCTCTGAGCTGAGGTTCTCCAAGTAGCTTGCACAGCTCTGAAGCAGTAACAGGAGCCTGTGGGCAGAGATGCCAGGTAGACCGGGCGCACTGTGCCTTTCTGCCACACAATCAGCAGCTTGTGGTTCTGGGGAACAGGTCTCAGGGAACTTGGAGTCTCAGATTATGCTCTGCTGGGCCAGCCTCAAACACAACCCAGGGGCCACTTCCTCCAGGAAGCCCTCCCTGGCACCCAGGTTCAACTTGAGGGCATCTTCTGGGCTTCCTGGGTGGCACACTTCCACCTGGCTACCCCCCACTGGACCGTGATTCTCTGGGAGGCCAGGCCTTGCCTCAGTTGTATCCCGTGTGTCAGAGAGTGCGGGTGGGTGGCTGCCTACATCACATCACCCTAGAGAATAGAGCTGAGACCTTGGGAGGGAAGAGGCCTGCTCAGCACTCGGGGTAGGAAAGCACCTGGGAAAAGGGCAGAGTGTGGCCTTGACAGACCCTCTGTCTGCTCCCACAAACGAGCCTCGTGCTGGAAGAGCGCTTTGCTGCCTCAGCATCTTCATCCCTGGCCTGGATCCCATCCTGGACACGAACCGAGTTCCTCCAGCCATACCCTGAGCTGGTGGCCGTGGCCCTGTCTCCGGGGCTCCCACACTGGTCTCGGTCTCAGACCCAGCAGCCCTTGCCAGGAGGGTGTTCCAACTAACTCACAGAGGTGAGCAGAGGGTCAGATGGGGGTGGGAAGATATGTCAGCAAGCGCTTCCAGAAGTGGGGGATGGGTAAACTGGGGCTTACTGGGTGAGCAGGGTTTGGCCAGACCAGAAAGGTGTGGGCAGGGCATTCCTAGCAGAGGGCACAGCGTACGTAAGGCCCTCGAGGAAGGAAGATATTTCTGTACTTACTACAGTCCCTCGCAGGTTACAAATGGGTGTCTGAGGGTGCCGCCAGACCTCTGAGCAGCTACCGAGGCGGCCTTGTTCCTGAATGAGTCACCCCCAAACTGCTGGGGTCCCTGCCGTTGGGCCTCCATGACTTCACCAGTGTGGAAGGTTTTGAGCACACGGAGCCTGGGCTAAGGGGAGGGCTGACGGCCACGTTAACTTAAATGACGGTGCAGAAATGGTGGGGCGGCGGGGGAACCCGCTGGCCTCCTCCCAGCAGGGCCTGGAGTTGGAAAACACATCCCGTGTCTGGCCCTGCGACACACACAGGGAACAGCACAGCCCACAAGCCGCCAGGAAAAGGAGCCGAGCGTGGAAACTCTGAGCAGCAGCTGTGGTCCCCACGACCCAGAAAGCCTGAGGAGGCAGCTGGCAGTGGCCAGGGAGGCAGCAATCAGAGCTGCAGAGCCACACAGACCAACAGGGCCGCCAGCGACTCCTGGGGGTGGCAAGGACAGGACAGCACAGCCCTCACCGGGTGAGGTCACTGCGAGGGCCCTCAGCTGACCTAGCCACTGACAGACACTTGGTGTCAAAGATCACTGTGGTTACCAAAGTCACACCACCGCCGGGGGGGAGGCTGCAGCTGCTGCTGGTGGCAGGGGAGGGGCCAGTATTCTGACAGCACCAGGGTGGTCAAAGCCCTCACCTGTCAATGACCAGCTCCAGCAGCACAGCATGGGACAGCTGTGTGAACTCGGGGTCACCGGGCACGTGGTCGTAGTGCTCTAGCAGAGCCACCATGTCCAGGTCGCAGGCCACACGATCGGGGAACTTCCAGGAGGGGAAGCGCACGGGCCCAGCACGGGAGAACACGTCCACGATGGCGCCCTGCAGGTCAGTGAGGTCCTTGCGCAGGCTGTCCATGCAGGCCTGGCTGCCCAGAAGGTGTGCCATCCTCACAGCTCCTGGGGCAAGCAGAGGGAGCCCGTTAGCTAGAGCTCACAGTCACTGCTGGGGGGAGTTTCCTAACCCCCCCATCTACCCCATTAATTCTAAGCCAAAAGTCTACCCTAGATCCTGGAAAGAAGTCTGTTCCCTGGCCCCAGGCCCTTGAGGACCTGGCTGTGGGGGACCTCACCAGCCTCCCTCTTACCCACCCTACCCTGAGCCCATACCGCTAATTCCTTTGCTTCACAGGTACCTCCAAAAGTCTGTATGTGCCAGGTCCCTGCTAGGTGCTGGGTGGGCACACTTATGAATGAGAACGTATTTCCTGTTCTCCCCTCCCAGAGTGAACCATTGAACAGGCAACTACCAACTAACCGGAAAGGAGCTGTACCCCCACGCTGGGGCATGCTGGGCCACACCAGGCCACTGTCTCCCACCTGGGCTACTGTAGCAGCTTCCGGCTGGGCCACAGGTCTGCTGATCCAGCTCTGATCCACTGTATCTCCAGAGATCTGGGCCAAACCCTATGTGACCATGTCTCATTGGCCAACAACCCCTTGGGACTCCCTGTGGGCCTTCAGAGAAAAGTCACCTCTGGATACACTCTTCATGCCTCACTCTCTAGTGTCCTCCCTCTCTGCCCCATACTCCGCACACTGACCGTCATCGGCTATGAGCTGCTGATTCCGAATCTGCCTATCTGTCTCCTCTGTCTGAACCATGCTTCCTCTGTCCATTTCCCAGCACCTGGCTAGCTCCTGTCATCCTTCAGGGCTCTTGGATATCACCTCTTCCAGAAAGCCTTCCCTGAGCATCCTCCAGGCTGGGTCAGATAGCCCCTCCAAGGCTCCCCCATCCCAGCCCTGACTAGCCTCTGCTGGGATGGCCTTCCCTCTCCAAGCAAGGTCTACAGTCTGAGTCACCGTGGCACCCCCGGGGTGGCCAGCCTGGGGTCAACGTGGGGCCTGGCCAACTGTATATGCTCACTGGTGACTGAATAGAGAAAAGAAAAAGAATTCACAAAGAGAGTCTCCCTGGTGGCCTAGGTGTTAAGTCTCAGCGCTATCACAGCTACAGCCTCTATTAGATCCCTGGCCAGGGAGCTGACCCACATGGCACAGCACACCTCTCCTGTCTCACCCGCTGCTCCCCTCAGCAGTGTATTTCGGCCAATCTGACTGTTCTGCTCCCCACTCTGTCTCTGGTGAACCCTCTCTCCCCCCGTACATCTGGCCTACACCCCAGTTCTACAGTAAATAAATAAATAAAAAATTCCACAAAGAACATTTTCAGTATATTGACTTTGGTGGAAAGTAAGGCATAAGGTGTTGGAGAGGAAAACCTGAAACATTGTACTATCGCAAACACTCTGATCACAAGGGGTCCATTTATCTTGATACAGAGAATACAACCCTTTGAGCCCCAGCTGCCTCAGCTCTAAAGTGGGGACACTGTCCCCAACCAGGTCTGGCGGTTGCGAGGCCTCTCTAGGTGTCCATTCATAAAGTGCTCGGTCCAGAGCACGGTGCCAGTAAAAGTCCTCAAGCAGTGGTGACTGTCACTGTGCTCAACACTATGAGCAGAGACAACAAGGGCGAAGACCGTCTTGTCGGAGCTGCGCCTGGCTGCTGCACCTCCCCTTGTCCCGAGGCCCGCACAGCAGGCTTCTTGTTCATCTTCTGGGGCCTGTGGACAACTAGGGCTGGTTTGGACAAACCATTCACGGCCTTGACTCAGAGGAGAAAAATGACACAGCTGTGGCCCCTATGGTGGCTCAGTGCTTGTCGCAGGGGCTTCCCCCTCCAGTGGCTGGGGTCAGAGCCAGCACTCTGTTCAGAACTGGGCCGCGCAGCGAATGCTGAGTTCTGGCTCCTCCCACGATGAGGCAGGGCCCGTGTCCTGGTGGATTTCTCAGCAGCAGAAAGCTCTTCCTTGTATCACAGCCCCTCCCTGAAATGCTGGCACTGTTGGGCAGCATTTAGGCCTGTTTAACCCACCTCCCCCAGCAATCCTTCACCCCCAGCAAGGTGATATCTGGCTGGAAATTTCTCTTCCCCCAAGCCTACATCTGACCCCAACATCTCTCATCTCAGAAAAATGCACCCCTACCTACTCCACCTAAGTCTGGGCACTTCATTGAATCCCCTTTCCTTTACCCCCATATCCAAACACTTGGTGCTGTCAACTCTATTTCTATGTCCCGATCATGCTGAGAACGCATCCCTTCTGGCCATCAAAACTGTTTGACACACCACCATCTCCTGAGACCACTGCCCACAGCTGCCCCCCGAGGAGTCACCCTCTTCCCTCTGCCCAGTGCTACCTTGTCCACCTGTATATGGTAGACAGAGGGATCAGTTTAAAAGGTAGCTCTCCCCGCTGCTTAAACCCTTCATGTTTTCTTCAGCATAAAGACTGGGCTCCGGTCCTATGTGGTCTGTCTCCATCTCATCACCACCCAGAATGTGCCCCTCCCCATGCTCACTCTAGATGAGGCACCTCCCTTGAGTCACCAGACCAGGTGGGATCTCCTGTTACACACTCTTAGAGCATCCTGTTCTTTATCCTCCTGGCACTGGCACTGAACCACTATTTAAGTAATTATTTGTGGACAGCAGTCGCTTCCCGAGGGCACATGGATTGCCTTTTGAGTTCACTGTAGTATGACTTGACCATGTGGGGCAAGGGGCCTGAGGGCCAGAGGTGCCCAGAGGAAGCTCAGAGGTAGTCTGGGCTGAACCGGTCTCCTCCACAGGACTGGGCCCTTTTCTCACCTCTGTGTAGTTGCCTGTCTGGGGAGTCGGATGTCTTAGTATGTCCAGCTCTCAGGCTGGCCACGGTGCTGGGCTCAGGATCAGAGGCTCATCATCCAGGGGCCTTGCTTCCAGTCTCCAGTGCGGGGCTGGCCCCGAGCAGTTCTTCACTCCCTAGGAGGGATGAAGGCCAGAGTGAGTGGGCAGTCAGGGAAGGCTTCCTTGGAGGCAGGGAGGAGGCTGTTCAGAAAGAAGGGGAGTGTCCTAGGCTCGAGGAAGGGGGTGAGGAAAGGGCAGGAGGCTGCCTGCTTGGAGCCTGAGCACAGAGGGCTTCAGGGTTCTAGCTCTGACTGCAGGACCCACTGTGTGCCACTTCCTCAGATCTGCCTCCTTTATACAGATAAGGGAACTGAAACTCTGAAAAGTTGGGGGACTTGCCCCAGGTCACTCAGAGAGCTAGGATTCTTTATTCTAGCACTTTTGCTCTATCCTCAGGTCACGCTGCTTCTAGAGCAGCACTGTTCAAAAGAAATTATAATGCGGGCCTCCCTGGTGGCGCAGCGGTTAAGTGCTGCGCTGTGGAGCTGTCGGCAGCAGCGATGCGAGTTCGACGCCCAGCCAGGGAGAATCCCACATGGTGTAGCAGACCTCTCCTGCCTCGCCCGCTGCTCCCCTCAGGAGTGGATTTCTGATCTGCCTGTTCTGCTCCCCACTCTGTCTCTGGTGAACCCTCTCGCCGCCCCACACCTCTGGCCTGTACCCCAGCTTGTATGTATAAATACATAAATCTTTAAAAAAAAAGAAATTATAATGCAAGTCAATCAAGGGACTTCAAATTTTCTACTAGACATATTAAAAAAAGTAAAATCAGGGCCTCCGTGGTGGTGTAAGCACTATGAAGTCGCAGCACTATGAAGCCATCCACAGCCACTGCAGCACTGAGTTTGATCCCCAGCCAGGGAGCTTCCCACATGGCACAGCAGATCTCTCCTGTCTTGCCTGCTGCTCCCCTCAGCAGTGTATTTCAGTCAATCTGCCAGTTCTGCTCCCTGCTCTGTCTCTGGTGAATCCTCCCCCCTGCCTCCCACACCTCTGGCCTACACTCCAGCTTGTATCCATAAATAAATACATCTTTACAAAAAAAAAAGTAACAGGTAAAAGTTATCAAACAGGTAAAGTTAATAATATATCTTATTTAACCGAAAATACCCCAAAATACCCAAAATATCATCACTTCAATCTGAAATTAATATAAAAATTTAGGGTTTTTTCCCTGCTTTAAGTCTCAAAATCCAGTGTCTATTTGATATTTGTTGACTAGGCAATGTCTTGTGAGATACTGCCACCCATGAGATTTTATATCCCCAAGGAATGAAGCAGAAAAACAAATTAAAAACAAAACAAAACAAAAATGAAGCATTCTGGGCTTCCTTTCTGGAGTGGGAGGAAGGAAATAAATAAAGCAAGCAAGAAACCCTACCCAGGTAGGAGGCAAATTCAGGTGGCAAAATACCTGGAACTCAGGAGCTTGCTTGTGAAGATACCAAGAAACATTGATCTGTTCACCTTCAAATTAACACAGCTGCCATGGGGGCCATGTGAGATACCAACTCCTGTTGGACTCTGCTTCTGAAAAGCAACAACATATGCCAAAACAACAAGAATATCAAGGAGGAAAACAGAATACTGGAAAAATACCTAAGCTTACCTCATGTCATTTCTTCTGAAGTTAGGGTTTTGTAGATTTAAACATGGGGTGAGATTCACTTAATGTGTGTCAAATGAAGGAGCATTTGACAAGGGCTTTCCCTGTAATTCCTGGGCCTGAGTGGAACCCTCAACCTGAACCTGTACTGCTCCTGAGATCACTCCGGCGATGGCACTAATTGAGCCAACACTGCTCTGAATTAGAAGCAGCCAATTTCCTGGAGCTTAAAGTTGACTTTTGACTCAAAGACAGGAGCCTTTCCTCCACTCTTGCTCAGCATTCAAGCCCCTTCCCTCTCTGAGCCCTTGGGTCCTATGCCTCTGCTATATGTCATGTCTACCTCCTGATCAGTGTACCCACTGAGATTCAAGGTCACCACCGTGAAAACACTTTGGGAACTCTAAAGCTGTTTATGTGGCAGTTGTCAGTCTCTGACTCAGGACTGTTAATGGTCTGGAATACCGGGACAGAGAAGGAGCCACATGAAGACAAAGGAATAACTATCAATAAGGGCACAGGAGTAGGAATGGCCTGGGTATAGATTGTCATTCCAGATCTGAACTTCATTGTCCTCATGTGTAAGAAAGTTGATATGAGAAACAAATGTAAAGCACCTAGTTTATGGCCCAGGGTGAGATGAGGGGAAGGAAACTTGGGAAAGCCTCTCTTCCTATTACTCTTCCATTTCACAGATGAAGAAAGTGAAGTCTTGGCAGGGCTTGGAGTCGGTCCACATTCCAGACTTAGGAGAGGAGGCGAGGGAGCTCAGGAGAGGAAGAGAGAGGGATGAGATGTGCGGTAGAGAAGCATCTGTGGAACGGAAGAGGGGAGCCTAAAGCAGCAGCCCTGATTTTAGATGATCCAGTGGTGCTTGAGGGCGGGATATGGAAGGCAGGGGGTGGAACCCAGAAAAGGCATGCCCACAGGGAAAAGGGACCAGTGAATTAAGGCGCGGGTCTTGGAGGAAGTGGGACTGAAACGAAAGTGTTGGCAGACCGAGTAGGAGGTGGGGCCTTGAGTAGGCGGGCCCGAGAGGGGGGTGGTCTCCAAAGAGAGGCCAATAGGTGGAAGTGGGGGACCCGGAAGGCGGTCACTAGAGAGTGAGGAACCGCCTGCGGAGTAAAAGGGTGGGATAGGGGCGCAGAGTGGGTGCGGGGCCGTCCGAAGGGTGAACGTCTCACCAGTCTCCGGGGTCGCAGCCTCAACCCCTGTGTCTGGTCGGCTCATGGAACTGCAGCCGGCGCGCCTGCAACTCCTGGGATCCCCAGCAAATCCTAGCCGGGCTCGCCGGTCGCTGCCATGACAACGGCTTAGCGCAGGCAGCACCCACGGGCTAGGGGCGGGAAGTGCGTCACGGGGAGGGGGCGGTCCCGGAATTGCGTCATCCTCGCCACGGCGACGACTCGCGCGGCTGCCGCCATCTTGCGAGCTTATTGTGCCGTCGGTGCGGAGCACCGTCCTTGAATTCGTCGCTGCTCACCGACACAGAGGCGGACTGGCAGCCCTCAGCGTCGCAGTCATGCCGGCCGGACCCGTGCAGGCGGTGCCTCCGCCGCCGCCCGTGGCTACCGAGCCCAAACAGGTACTGCGTTCCCTGCACTTCGACCGGCGGCCGGAGCCTAGGCCTGAGCCCTCCCCTCCGGCGCGGCCGCTGCTCACTGGCACTGGAAGAACTGGCTGCTTAGGAGGGCTTGGAGGGATTGCAAGTCCCAGAAGGCAGCGCGCTTTCCGCTCTGCAATGCCTTCTAGTAGCGCCGCATCTGTCTACAACAATGGTTTTCCAAATGTGGTGCGCGACCAGCAGCATCAGCATCACTTAAGAGTTTTTTAGAAATGAGAAATCTCCACCGCAGACCTTCTAAATAGGAATGTGGATTTTAGCAAGACCCCACCAGGGTGACTCATTGGAGAAGTACAGACCCAGGCCCCCCCTCCCCCAGGTCTTTGGTGACAGTTGGGCCCGTCAGCTCCATTGCACCCCACCCCCCACCCCCGCTCCAAGCTTTGCCCAGTAATCCCGAATTTGCCTAACTCGGTGATATATTTTTGAATGATAATTCGCAGCATCTACTCGATGCTGCTTCTAAGTTAGATATAGTGCCAGGCACCGATGTTAATAAAATGCATGGACCCAGCCAACCTCTGCCTTGGGTTGCTGATAGACTAGTGAGGAAACATGAACATTCAACAAATGTTTATTGCCCCAGTACAGTAAGTGATACGATCCCAGCCAGCCCTTACAAAGATCTCAGCTGGTTGCGGTGGTGGTCGTGGTGAACGTGTATAAATAATTGCAGGTGTCCTTTGCCCTGTGTTAGAGTACCGGTACAAAGGAGCGGGTAATCAACATCACTTTTGATATGGGGTGGTGGGGAGAGATTAAGGTAGGTGAAACCCATAGGATCAAAATGCATAGATTGCTTTTAGAAGGACAGATAAGAGTTCACCAGGTAGGTGATTATGGAAGGAAAATAGCAGTCTTCATTCAGCAAATATTTTACATTTACAACGTAATATATGTGTTTATATATATAAAATATATCATATTTAATATGTGCTGAACACTGCTTTGGGTTCAGAATACAGCTGGGATCATGACAGGAGTACATCACATGTACTTAGGTGCCTGTCTGTCCTAGCATTTTCCCAGTCACTGGAAGAAAATAAACCGAAATGCAAGGCAATAATGCAAAGGCATCAAGGTAGGAATCAGGTAGTGCCTCTGGTTAAGAGTAAACAAGCAGGTGTGAGTGAAGCATAGGGTTGGGAGATGGGTAATAGGAAAAGCAATTCTGAAGATTTAAGTTTTCCCTAGTAGACATTAATGAGAAAAGGATGAGTTTTAAGTTAGATAGTAACGTATTAGTGTTTCAGAAATTCAGGCAGGCAAGCAATGATGTGGAGAAATGCTGGGATAGGAGATGAGTCACTTTATTCAAAAGATGCTGAGGACCTGGCCTAGGTTGCCGCAGAGGGATGGGGAAAACTCATGTGACAAAGTGACAAGATGCAGACTTTCAGCCAGCACTGGGTTCAGCCCTTTGGGCCATTCCTCCCTTCTGTCATCTACAAAATGGAGGTGATGAAACTACTTACCACATAAGGTGTAAGGGCTAATTAATATGTTTTAATTGCTTAGGAAAGTATGTAAAACCTACTCTGTGCTTAATAAGTTAACATTGAATGTACACAGGGAGGAAGGGAGAGAAAGCCAAGTTTCTGATCTGGATGAATCGTTGCATTCATGAGGACAGTGCTTAGAAATGAAAGTGCCCAGGAATCAGTGGGATCAAAAGCTTTGCGGTGCCTGCCACCTCTCAGTTTGGGCAGGATTTTTGAGCCCAGAGGTGGCAGGGGAAATGGAGACCGTGGTAGTGAGCACCTGATAAGGACAGTGTGAACACTGTGAAGAGAACCAAAAACAGAATCTAGGGGCTCTTAGGAAGGGGAGAGGGCAGCAGCAGAAAGGAACATGAGAACAGGGAAGAACCTTTTTTCCAAGATGAGAAACTTGACCGTTGTTTACTAAGGGGAAGCAGGTGGTGAAGAAAGAATATTGCTACTTATGGGACAAATTGCATTCCAATGGAGTTACACAAAGCATTTGTGCATTGACAGTGGTTAAGACTGGAATGAATGCAGAGGAAAAGGGCATTCAAGGCAAAAGGAGCTGCCAGCTAGGAGTTTCCTGTTTCTTTATTCAGCAAACAATCATTAAATCTCTCGTGCCAGGCACATCCCAGGGTGTGGGAATACAAGCATGGCCTTCTGGATTCTGGAACATGTTTCTCAGAATGTGGTCAGAGCGCTTCTTGCATCTGAACCCCCTGGACACATGGTAAAAGTGCAGATTTTCTGTGTCACTGAGACATTCTAGGTGTGGGGAACCACAGAAGCTACTCTTCACTGGTTCCCCTGGGGTGACTCATGAAAACAGTGTAGTTTAGACAACTGCTGTTCTGGGGGAGAGGGGTCAGAACACAAGGGGAGTCTGTGAAAGAGTCTGTACTCCTAGGGGAGTTTTAAAGGTGGGAATCCAGACCCAAACCAGCAACTGGGAGACCTTATTGCCTTTTCCCATTTTCACAGCCCACAGAAGAAGAAGCATCTTCAAAGGAGGATTCTACCCCTTCTAAGCCAGTGGTGGGGATTATTTACCCTCCTCCGGAGGTCAGGAATATCGTTGACAAGACTGCCAGCTTTGTGGCCAGGTAACAGCTGCTTCGGCTCATGTGGGACACAGGCGATTTTAGCACCAAGATCTCCTAAACCCGCACGGGGTAATATCTGGGTTTTTAAAGAGAGGAGTTGCCAGCTTAGGCCTGTTAGCTCATCTAAAACCACAACATGCCACTGAGGTAAGTAACGGGCAGCAGTGGCATCCCCAGGACACCATGGCAGTGGCAATGTGTCACCCTGCCAGAGAATCACCAGGAACCTTTACTTCCAAAACAGGCCTGAGGAAATGCCTAGAAAGGTGCTTTGTCGTGGATAATCTGGATGTCTGTGCCTGAGCTGCAGGCCTGAGGGAGACGGAAAAGAAGTTGATCATTTTCATTGTGCAAGGACCTCAGTCCTCAGCCTCAAATGACCCACCTGTAAAAATGGAATAACTTGCTATCCCAGGCTTGTTGTGAGGTAATAGGACTGAATACAGGTTAAGTCCATCATAACAGGTATTAGCTGACTTCAGGTGGCACAGAATTCTCTCTTCGTTTAGTCCAAGTTCCTCTCTCCCCCTCAATTTATACATGCTCACACGTCTTCATTTGGAATCTTCTTGATAGACAGTTGGTCCCAAAGGTTAACATGGCCCCTAGTTTGGGGGGTTTATTCTTTTAGGGCCTCTCTTATGGCCTAGGGGTTAAGTCTCAGCACCATCACCTGTATGGCCTGAGTTCAGCAGACCTCTCCTGTCTTACCCACTGCCCTTCTCAAGAGCAGTAGATCTACCTGCTCTGCTCCCCACTCTGTCTCTGGTGAATACCACCCCTCCCCCCCAATCTCTGGCCTATGTCCCAGGTTTTCTATGCAAAATAAGCAAATCTTAGAAAGTTAATAAATAAAGTGATCCCTTTTAAACTAAATAAAGTATTCCCTTAACGGCCACAGGTCACACCAGCCTATACATCTTTTTGTTTGTTGTCACTTTTTTTTTAAAGATTTATTTTATTTATTTATGCATGTAAGAACTGGGGTGTAGGCCAGAGGTGGAGGCTGTGAGAGGATTCACCAGAGACAGAGTGGGGAGCAGAACAGGTGGATTCACTTAAGTACACTGCTGAGGGGAGCATTGGGTGAGACAGGAGAGGTCTGCTGTGCCATGTGGGAATCTCACTGGCCAGGGATCAAACTCGTGCTGCAGTGGCTGCTGATAGCTTCACAGTGCTGAGACTTAACCCTTTGTGCCACCAGGGAAGCACTATGTTTTCACATTTTTTAAAAACTTAAGTTAGTTGCTGTTTAAAAAAGAGCTTACACAATAAATCTGGCTTTCTGGCTTCTCTTCACAAACTGGCCAAACTTGGGTGGGAGCCATAGCTATCTTGAGTGATGCCCTCCGTCAGAGGATAAGCTCTCCAGGGGCCCATGCCTTTACTTCCCCTGAGGAGCAGTCCCATCACAATACTTCATTAAACAGGTGGTTCCTTCCCACCCTCTTAATAAAATTAAACCCACAGAGACGCTTACTCTGGTGGTGTCTTTCACTGTGTCAGACTCCATGCAGATTCATCGCATTTCAAGGGCTGGCCTCAGTATTGGTTAAAACTGCCCTGCATGATTGGACATGATCAGGTTGTGTAGATTTAGGGCAAAGGGTGTTGTGTTTATGACAACTCTTCAATGTCTAATATAAGACCCCCCCCCACCCCCTTTTCCACAACAGGGTAAATAGGAAAGGTTGTTGGGGGAAGAATCACCACAATCTCACTACCACAGTAGTTTTTACGAGTTGTTTTCATTTTTCCTGTTTCCTTCTGGCCCTTGGCATCCTTTTTTTACATCCTTGTTACACTCGCAGTTATACTTTCCCATCCTGCTTTTCCCTCCTTGCGCGTCGTCAGCATTCTTCTGCGCTGCTCCTTGTCCCCTGCGCACCGTGAGGGGATGCGCTGTGTCAAGGTGATGGGCCTTTTCACTTAGTTGTCTTCTCTGTATTTTCCTTTGAAGTTGTTTCCAGCAGCAAAGGAAGCTGTGGGGAAATTGCTGAGCATTTTCTTTGCCTTTTAGATTACTTCCTTGGGAGAAAACTCTCTGTGGCACAATTCTGGCTGAAGAGCACTTTTTAAGATTTTAAAACCATTTGTCAAGTGATTTTCCAGTAATTTTGTGCCAACCTCTGTTGCCACAGAAATTTGTAAGTTCCCTTAAAAAAAATCAATGTATCCACATCTCTAGATCTATTTTTGGCTAATGATGATTTTTTTGTAGGCATGTCTAAAACCTGAACTTGCTTTTGTTTACATTTCAATGAAGGGACTGACCAGCATCTCACTCTGGGATGAAGCGAGCTCTCAGGACCCTCTGCTTCACTTCTGCTGCTTCACACATATTGACTGGTAGAACATACAGTAAAAACTTGCAACCAAGTGTGGATTTCCAAAAGGAGTTTTTTTTTAATCTAGGTTGGCTCTTCCTGTCCCTGGATTTTCCAAGCAAGAAACTGAGATGGAAATTACCCTTAAAAAGTCCCACCAACTGGGTTGAGTCAGAATCTTGTCCTTTCCTGCTGAAATTTAGTCCTTGTGTTGGAGAATATAATTCTAAAATTAGCTAAGCTAGTGCAATGGGATAACTTGGAATGAACTGCCTGACTTCTTTTGTCTTTCAGATTATTCCCAGATGTGGTGAGGTTATGGCTTAGGAGGCGGTGATAGAAGAGACAACCATAGCCCCTTTTTCTAGTAGCTCTTTGTCTGCCCTGGGCGTTTGTTGGCTCTGGTGGCCTCGTTTAGCGTATTGAACTGTGTGTTCATCCTCCTCGTGTGTGGTTTGCATTATTTGTGGAGGGGGAGGAGTGCTGCTCCCCCAAGCATGCGGTTCTAGTTGGACTATTACTCGTGTCACATTGAGATCTCATGGTGTTAGTCACGCTCTGGAGTGTGACCAGAACTTGCTGAGGAGCTGGCCTGGGTGTTGATGACCACCACAGTGGCGCAGCTTGTTGTGGTGCCTCATCTCGGGCGCACTGTTGCCTCCCTCCTGTCTCCTGCCCTCTCTTCTGTTGACGAGGCCGGCTATACAGCTGAAGAGCGAGGAGTGGCCTGGCCGCCACTCTCCCTGGACAGACCCTTGGTGGGTTTGGGGCATCTCTGAGCCTAGGGTTCTGGTGTGGAGAGTTGCAGTCCCCATAGACTTCTCCTGACACACTGGTCCCCTTGAATGTTTGTGGACCAACCCTGCTGGCCTTTGTAGGAGTAAGAGCCCCTTGCTAAGGCCTCATTTAAAAAAAAAAAAAAAAACTTTCAAAAAAAATGATTCAAAAAAACTTTGGCATCTCCTTTGATCTTCTCAATACTGCGGGTTAAGAAGGAAGATACTGTTGTCCACATGTAAAATGGAGGCAAAAAGAAGTTTGGTAATTTGGCAAGGTAATGCCATTCAAAACTTGAACATGTTCTTTTTTTTTTTTTTTTTTTTAAGAATTACTTATTTTTGCATACAAGCTGGAATGCAGGCCAGCGGTGTGGGGCTGTGAGAGGGTTCACCAGAGACAGAGTGGGGAGCAGAACAGGCAGATTGACCGAAATACACTGTTGAGGGGAGCAGCGGGCAAGGCAGGAGAGGAGGTCTGCCTTGCCATGTGGGAATCTCCCCGGCTGGGCATTGAACTTGCGCTGCAGCCACCAACAGCTCCACAGCGCTGCGCTTAACCCATTGTGCCACCAGGGAGGACCTTGAACATGTTCTTATCGTGTGTCTTTAAAGTTACTGCACTGACATGGGTTATGTATTTACGTGTGACACCTTGGAATATTATCATTGGGACTCTTTAAACATCAGGTTTTCCTGAACAGCATGAGGTACATTTGGTCATCCTGAGGCTTTAAAAAGATACGGAAACCAGAGATGCGGGGTGGATGTGGGAAGCTATGCCAGGTGCAGAGAGCAGTGAGAGCCCCCCCGGATCACACCACTCCCGTCATCTGAGTGTCTCGGGCACAGCTGCACGGGTCTGAGTTTTTGGAGAGCCGTCTTGCCTGTGTGGGCCTCACCCAGTAGTAAATGAGGTGACATTAGACACTATTTGGACAAAGTATTAATCAAATTGTTTACATTTTCTTTTTCTTTTTCTTTTTTTTTTTTTTTAAGCCCTCAATTCTAGTTATGCCCAGGACAGAGCATCAGTTTGGTACTAGTATATCTTTAACGCCTCTCTGGCACCTAGTCATCCCCCTTTTTAACTGAGAACTGGCCTCAGTCTCAGTAAACGTTGAACAATTTTACTTTGTTTACATTTTATTTAATTTTATGGCTACTTGTTGTTAGTAAACTCATATATAGGTTTTTATTTGCAGCAGTAATACATTTTTCCCTTTTTTTTTTTAAGATTTATTTATTTGTGCATACAAGAACTGGGATGCAGGCCAGAGGTGTGGGGGGGTGCTGGTGAGAGGATTCACCAGAGACAGAGTGGGGAGCATATCAGGTGGATTAACTGAAGTACACTGCTGAGGGGAGCAGCGGGCGAGGCAGGAGAGGTCTCCTGTACCATGTGGGAATCTCCTTGGCCGGGGATTGAACTCATGCTGCAGTGGCTGTGGGTAGCTTCATAGTGCTGAGACTTAATCCTTTGAGCCACCAGGAAAGCCCCATTTTTTTCCTTTTCAAGTACATTTTTAAAATTTTTATTGAAAGGGAATAATAGCACACGTGGCTTTGGAATAGCAAAACTGGCAGAGGCGCTGCAGGAATGGTGGAGCTTTGGGAGGCCCTGTGGTAGAGGAGGCCTGGGCAGACCAAACAAGACTGGTGATGCTGGCCACTGACACTGGGAGGCTCTAGGAGACTCTGCTGTGCTGAGGGACAGGCTCACTTGAGTGATGGGTAGTGACAATAAGGGGTTCGATTGGGTGGTGGTCTGAGTCTAAGCAGATGTTACTACTTCTCTATTTTAACTCCTAGAAATGGACCTGAATTTGAAGCTAGAATCCGACAGAATGAGATCAACAACCCCAAGTTCAACTTCCTGAACCCCAATGACCCTTATCATGCCTACTACCGTCACAAAGTCAGCGAGTTCAAGGAGGGGAAGGCTCAGGAGCCCTCAGCCGCCATCCCCAAGGTCATGCAGCAGCAGCAGCAGGCCGCCCAGCAGCAGCTACCCCAGAAGGTTGGAGCCGGTCTCGTCCTTCGCTCGCCCGGGGTCGGGGGTCGGGGAGAGATGCCTTCTGCTGTCCAAGTCTCTACCACCCAGGGGGAGACATGGGCTTGTCATCCCCACCTTCCAGAGGCCAACACTGAGGCTTAGACGGCAGAGTACTGCTACGGTTGGCACTTCCCGAGCAGTGCTTCTCAAGCCTGTGCTCGATGCTTTAAGGAGCCGCGTCTCATTGACACCTCAAGAAGGGTGCAGAGGAAGCTGGCAGAGTGCCATTATATGCATGAGAAATCAGACTTGGGGAAGTATGATTTACCCAAGGGCACAGAGTCAGCCCTTACTCTTTGCCTTGACTGTGGTTTGGGTACATTGTTGTGATGTGGCCAGTGGGCTATTTTGTGCCATTCCTCCCCGCTTTGCCTTTCTAGGGCCCCTCCGTCTGGCTTACTCTCATTCCCCAATCCTGTGCTGGTGCACTGACACCTCGGATCTCTAAGGGTTGTCATTGTGTCGGCCTGGACTGGGCCCTTTGCTTTACTCTGAGCCATGGTGGTAAAGGCCACTTTTGTTTTACAGTGAGGGGTGAAGGTTGAAGTAGGTTCTAAGACCTTACATTGCAATGTACTAGTCCTCGGGCCTCAGGGTACCTGTTTGCTCATCTACAGAAAGGAACCACAGTACCTCTTCTGTCCATCTCATAGTTCATGTGGAGGTCAAATGGGGGATAAGCCTGGAGGTGTTGTGTCCAGTGGGGACTTTAGTTCACACGTGGAGACCGTTGCATCCTCCAGCTCCTTTGAGTAGGACTTTAGGAAACCCTATTTCTGTCGGATCTTTTGGCCCCCAGTTTTGACTCAGTTTCAAGACAGGAACAGATATAGAGGGCTTGAGTCTCACTCCAGGCCATTCAGGGAGTTAAGGCCACATTTGGCTCAGAAGTTTGTATTCTTAAAGTTCGGGTTTTCTCATACCACATGCCTGTGGTGTGCACAGAATTGCAGAAGCATGGATGCCATCCTGTGGCGCTTGTTCCCTCCCTCTCTCAAGCCAGTCGACACTGTGCCTTTGGCCTCACACCCCCTCTGTGTCTTAGGTCCAAGCCCAGGTGATCCAAGAGACCATTGTGCCCAAGGAGCCCCCTCCAGAGTTTGAATTCATCGCAGACCCCCCTTCCATCTCGGCCTTCGACCTGGACGTGGTGAAGCTGACAGCTCAGTTTGTAGCCAGGAATGGGCGCCAGTTTCTCACCCAGCTGATGCAGAAAGAGCAGCGCAACTACCAGTTTGACTTCCTCCGCCCGCAGCACAGCCTCTTCAACTACTTCACAAAGCTGGTGGAACAGTATACGAAGGTGCCTGGGCCAGGCGGGCTGGGGCTTGGGACCCAGTGAAGGAAGGCATCTCACCGGATGCCCTGTTTGTACTGTCTCTAAGGGAACAGCAGATGTTAAAAATGCCAGTTCCATGTAGAACTTTAATTTCTATTCAGTTGTACCTTTTAAGTGCAACATAAATGGCTCTAAGGAGAAATGTGTGATTGATCCCTGCCATTAGATGAGTGCCTGTGATGTGAAAAGACTAAGTGGTGCTAGCTGCTTTAAAGTATATTTAAATTTTCTGTTGCCTTGCACGGGGCCTGAGAAGAAGCAAAGCCTTAATTACTGCCTCTCATTATTCATTCCTCACAAGACCCCATGAGAGAAATGTTTTTCCTCCATCTTATGGAAGCAGAAGCAGGTTTAGAAAGGCAAAGTCACTTATTCATGGTCTTCCAGCTTGTGAATAGCTGTGCTATTCACGTAACAAAATTATTCACATATATAAAATTAAGAACATGGAGTGTCAGAACCACACTGTGTAAACCAACTAAGATTTAAACCAATATTTGATTCTAAAACCTATAATGTTTTCCACCCTACAGAGTACCTCAAGTTAGGAATAATTTAATAGGTAGTGGGAAACAATTTACCTTAAATATTATCAGTGCTACATCTTACATATGTAGCATTTTATTTAACCCCTAATAACCTGTAAGGTAGCCACTGTTATACGAAAGAGGCAACTGAGGCACAGAGAAGTTAATTTGGCTGGGGTTACACAGCTAGGAGGTCGGGAGCTGAACTGGGCAGTTTTATTCCAGGCCTTAAGTTCTTAATTATTCTGCTACAGTACTACAGTCAAGAATCTAGACAAGTCAGTACTGGTATTTAAAATAATTATGTTGTTAACTTATTGCAGAGTACACTGGTGTAGATTTGTCTGGGGCCCTTTTTTTACTACACGTGTAGTGGAGGTGGTCTTCCCTTTTTAGTGGCATGGTCTGCACATCTGTTCTTTATATCTAGAAACACTATGTTAAAGATCTGATTTGAAAGCACTCAGTTTCTTCTAGCTGCATTTGCTCTTAGTATATAACTAGAAAGAATTGTAAAAATACGTGTTTAGAAAACCACCAAATCCAGAAACTGGTAGAGTAGTTAAAACAACAGTCATTGACATCTCAAGATTTACTGTAATTACACAGTATCAATTTAAAGTGGATTCTGGTTTAATTCCCCCCCAGTGAACTGCTTCCAGGGTTAAAGGTACCCAGATCCCTTTTTATTCTGTTACTTTCCTCTTCTTTCTCCCTCCAGACTTGGGTGTTGACATTTAGTACTCTAACCTAAGGGCCTGGTGTCTGCCTCTAGTGATGTGGAACTCTAGGAGCAGATAGATTCCTGGGATAGAATTACAGGGGAATGGGGCGGGGTAATCAACGCTATTGGGGCAATTGGAATGACTGTTTTGAACAAAGCCAGTGTTCACTCAGCAAGTATACATTGAGTGTCAGATACTATTCCAGTGTTAGAGATATGATAGCAGACAGCAAACAGAAATCCCCATCTGGGAGTTTCTAATTCAGTTAGGGGTGTGGCAAACAAACGCAATGTCAGTCTGTACCAGATGATGAAAAATACTCTGGAGAAAAGAAGGGGGGGAATGGAAATGTAGGGAAATGGACTAATTGCAGTCTTAAGTGGGGTGGTCAGGGGAGGCCTTGTAGCATCACAGGATAAAAGCAAGTCTGTCCCTTGGAAGCAGACTGATCCTGTGCTCTCATTGGTTTTCCATACTTCCCTGTTTGTCCTTACAGAAGCTTTTTCAGTTGTTGGTACCAACTTTAAGTAGTGGTGTCACCATTTTATAGAGGGAAAACTAAGGTAAAGGTTAAGTAACTTGCCCAAAGTCATGAGCCCAGTGGAGCTGACATTGGGACCAGTTCCCATACTCTCCCTTCTGTACTTTCCCTCAGGCCCAGGAAGGCCCAGGCCCTCTTCGTCCTGTGCTGAACTGATTGTTGCTTTGACTCATCTGTGTTTCAGATCTTGATTCCACCCAAAGGCCTATTTACAAAACTCAAGAAAGAGGCTGAGAACCCCCGAGAAGTTTTGGACCAGGTGAACTGATTTTTTTGTAAACATTTACTGATGGTGCAAGTTACACTCTGGGATCTATTTTGTGTTTGGAAGTGTTCCTGAGGCGGTACTTTGCCATGTCCTAGACACAGGGCTGGTGGGAAGGCCTTGTGGCTACAAGCTGGTGAGAGCTGGTCTCTCTGCTCCCTAAAGTAACACCGGTTTCTGCTTTTTGGCTTCATTAAGTTACTTCTTAACTGGAAGCTAGCCCCAAGCAGTTTCTCTGGTGGCAGGTGCCCTTTGAAGCTACAGGTTTTCAGAGGGAGAAGAAAAGGCTTATTGGTGCTCTTAGGGTGTCTGAGTGAAGACTTTTTTTCCTCGCCCTTTCAGCCTGCTGCTCCTCGTGTGGGCACTCAGTCGCCACAGGACTTCCTGGGAGGAGACTGGCTACTCTGTGATCTCAGAGCCCCTTGCCAAACTCAAGTAGAAAACTGAGGTTATAACAAATGACTGATCTTGGGGCCCAGACAGAAGATTTCTATGACGTTTCAAATTTCATCTTGTTTAAACTCTGAGCCTGGGTGAAACCAGATGGTAATAACCTACTTTGCTCTAGGAAGTTCTTGTGGGCAGAGCAATCCCCTGTTGTGAAGGGGATGCTGGCTTTGGTGAAGGCCTGGAGGTGACAGCCTTGTTGTGAGCAGATCCTGACTCAGCTCAGCACCGTGCTGTTCCCCCCCCTCCCCTTTAGGTTTGTTACCGTGTGGAGTGGGCCAAGTTCCAGGAGCGTGAGAGGAAGAAAGAAGAGGAGGAGAAGGAGAAGGAGCGGGTGGCCTATGCACAGATTGACTGGCATGATTTTGTGGTGGTGGAAACAGTAGACTTCCAACCCAATGAGCAAGGTAGGTGTGCAAAGTGACCCCAGATGGGGAGCTTGGAGTCATCCCGGAGACCTCCTACTGATGTTTCTAGGAAGCAGCAGACTCCCTCAGAGAACTTTATCAGTGTCTGGTTCATCTCTGCTCCAAATAGTCTTCAGCTCTACCGTATTGCCCCAGTTAAACCCAATTCATCAAATGCTTACTTGCCAGATCTGGGTGGGCCTCAGGATAAAGGAGCAAAATCAGACAGTCCCAGCCATTGGAGAGCTCACAGTTGCAGAGTGGGGGTGGATGGGCCTTTGATAAGTGCTGTCTTTGGAGATTTTCTTCTGACTTTGGCTCACTCTCTGCCAGGGAACTTCCCACCTCCCACCACCCCAGAGGAGCTGGGGGCCCGGATCCTTATTCAGGAACGCTATGAGAAGTTTGGGGAGAGTGAGGAGGTTGAGATGGAGGTTGAATCTGATGAGGAGGATGAAAAACAGGAGAAGACAGAGGAACCTCCTTCCCAGCTGGACCAGGACACCCAAGTGCAAGACATGGATGAGGTATATCCATGGGAGAAGGGCCTTTGTGATGATTGTTTCCCCTGGAGCTCAAGGAGAGGGGGGCACGCTCCATTGGACTCAAGGCATCCAGCTCCCTGGTGAGCCTGGAAAGGAAGCGTGGGCTATGGACCAGGCCCTCCTGGCTGAGCTGCTGCCCAGGCCCAGGCAGCAAAGAGCCTCTTTCCAGCTCAGACAACAAAGAATCATTCACAAGCAGGGATCTGAAAGCTGTGCAGGCCCTCTTCTGCGGCCTTCCCCTTCGCCGAGGGGCCCCACCCTCCACCGCCCCCACACGAGCTCTCAGTTGGGAAACTCCTTATATCTCATGGTTTGGTGCATTTGAGCTTAGAATCAAATGATCAGCAGTTCCCAGAGCTTTTCTAAGTGTGGCTGGTGCGTCTGGGCCACTTCTACCCACGTTGAGCCTTGCCCTCAAAGCAGGCTGTCTCCAGAGCCAAGCTGCTCTCCTCCCCTTGGAAAGAATCTGTGGGCAGCCTGAGAAGAAAGGGCCCCAGTGTCTGTGGGAATTGGCTTTTTCTCTCCCTCCCAGCATTGCTTGGTGAGCGACTACCATTGAGTGCCGACTTATCCCTCACACCCCTCCCCAGCATGTTAAGTCCCCTTGGCCTCCTGGGACTGCCTGGTGCCAGCTGTTAGAAATGCCTGGGCAGAGTATTAGCACCACGACCTCATTCATGCTGAGGAAGCAGCTTGGCTGGCTGCCGGCTGGCCTCGGCTGCCCTGGAAGGCCAAGCACATGTACTCCGGCAGGCAGCGAAGGCGCCTTGCCACCCTGCAGGCCACCAGCTTTCAGCTTCAGGGAGGTGGCTTCTCGGCTCCCCTCTAAATTTGCCTCTGCTCTACTTTTCAGGGTTCCGATGATGAGGAAGAAGGGCAGAAAGTGCCCCCACCCCCAGAGACACCTATGCCACCACCTCTGCCCCCAACTCCAGACCAGGTCATTGTCCGGAAAGACTATGACCCTAAAGGTAGGGCCTGTGTTCCTGCCCTGTGTGTTCCTCACGCCTGTCCGTCTAGAGCAGCTTGAGGTGGCCTTTTGTAAACGCCTTGATGACCCCTCTGTCAGGCTTGGGGTTGGGGGCGGGGGGGGCGGCTTTGTTGTCTCTGGCATCCTGGTGCCTTGTTACAGTGTCAGGTCGAGCTGTCTCTCAACCCAGATTGCGACCCCGTGTTCTCACATAAACATCTGTTTTCTTTTTAGCTTCCAAACCCCTGCCTCCAGCCCCAGCTCCAGACGAATATCTTGTGTCCCCCATCACGGGGGAGAAGATCCCTGCCAGCAAAATGCAGGAACACATGCGCATTGGGCTTCTGGACCCCCGGTGGTTGGAGCAGCGAGATCGCTCCATTCGAGAGAAGCAGAGTGATGATGAGGTGTATGCGCCAGGTGAGGTGGGGCTTCCCCACCCAGTCCATGCCCTTCTCTGACTCGTCCCTGACTCACTGTGGCCCATGGGAATCCCTAGATTCGGGTTATAAAGCTTTAAACAGACATAGACAGCAAAGTTGAGACTTTGAAGGATAGATGCAGCCTAATATGCTGCAAAAGATCTCTCCATTTTCTAGGCGGGCACCTGATTGGCGGGCATGTGTCCATTGACAGCTCATAGCAAGCTCTGGCTATAGCTGGGAAGGATGCTTATTCTGGGGGCTGTCTTAGAATGAGGGCTCTGATGACTGGTGATGCCCTGATCACTTTGAAATGAAGGTAGTTCTGTGACTACTCTGTGAAAAGCAGCACAATAGGAGGAAACTGTCCCTGAGGCAGGAGACCAGGCTCTTAGTCCTGTCTCTGCTACTTGCCACTTGTGTGAGCGTCCTCCCAGTTGCCTTTCTGGTCACTGCCTTTATAAGTCAAGGGATTAACAAGCCCTGGTTCGCAGGCTTAGTGCGGCTGGTTGGGCACCTTCCCCAGGCTGAGAAGGCTGGAGTGCTGTGTTGAAATCCATAGTCAGCCTTGTCCTGTGGAACCAGCCTCTACTGTGTACATGAGGAAAACCGCCTTGTGGGAGGGACACTTCATTTAGTTTCCCCTTCTGTCCCCTGCCTCCATTCTGTGACCATGTCCAGGTCTGGATATTGAGAGCAGCTTGAAACAGTTGGCCGAGCGGCGTACCGATATCTTTGGCGTGGAAGAAACAGCCATTGGTAAGAAGATTGGCGAAGAGGAAATTCAAAAGCCAGAGGAAAAGGTGCAACTCAGATGGCTCTTTTTTGCCTTCCCTCCCCTCATACTCCCATACTGGGCTCAGTTCCAGGAGCTCTGACAAGCAGTGACTTCGCCTTCCCTTGCAGGTGACCTGGGATGGCCATTCTGGCAGTATGGCCCGGACCCAGCAGGCTGCACAGGCCAATATCACCCTCCAGGAGCAGATCGAGGCCATCCACAAGGCCAAGGGTCTGGTGCCAGAAGATGACACCAAAGAGAAGATTGGCCCCAGCAAGCCCAATGAAATCCCCCAGCAACCACCACCTCCATCTTCAGCTACCAACATCCCCAGCTCAGCCCCACCTATCACCTCTGTGCCCCGACCACCCGCGGTAGGCCGGCAGCTGTCTTGTGACTTTCTAGAGCTCAGTTCTTGGAGTGGGACTCCCTTGGCAACTGCTTTATAGTGGGGCTTGAGTGTTGAGTGGGTCAAGCTGAGAGAGAAAGAACCCTTTAAATGGAAGTGGCACTCTCTAGCCCGATCTTCCAGTTGTGTGGGAGGATTGGAATAGGGCGGGAGGCAAGTGGCAAATGTGAGGAGCAGGCTTGGGGCAGAGAAGGCCTGCTGGACTTAATGGGTCTTTGAGGACTGCTGGCCTGCTCCCAGGAGGCTGAGTTGAGGTCAGCCTCTTCCCGTGGCTCTCAGTGCCAGTGACGAGCAACTGGTTGAGTCCCAAGCGGAGTGAGGTTGCCCTGGGTGTCTCTCCATGTAGTTCCTGTCAGAGCCCCGTGTGAGGCCGTAGTCTCTCAGTCCCAAGGGGTAATTCGGAGTTGTCCAGCCCTTATCCAGAGGCGGCTGCTTGCAGCTGTGTGTATCCTTGGAGTTCAGCCTTGGCTTCCTATGACTTGGGGCCTCTCCCCCCCGCCCCCTCCCTGCAGATGCCGCCTCCCGTTCGCACCACGGTTGTGTCTGCAGTACCTGTGATGCCTCGGCCTCCGATGGCGTCTGTGGTCCGACTACCCCCTGGCTCGGTGATCGCCCCCATGCCACCCATCATCCATGCACCCAGGATCAATGTGGTGCCCATGCCTCCCTCAGCTCCTCCTATCATGGCACCCCGCCCACCCCCCATGATTGTGCCAACAGGTCAGTGTCTCTCATATTGCTTTCCAGGTCCTTAGGTCAGGGACTGCAGGCCAAGCGGTGGGCAGAGCAGTGACTGGTGGTGGTGCCTGCTGTTCCAGCTGGGATTCAGCCCAGGGGAGAGCCTTCGCTTCCCCGTGTCTGAAGTTCCTGAAGTGGGAACTGGGGAGCCAGAGATCCTAGGGGAGATGGGAGTCTGATGTGGCTCTGGGCAGGTGCAGAGGCCTGGCAGAGGCCTGCTGGTTTCTGATCCATCCATGAGTCCTGCCCCCCTGCCAGGGAACCTGCTGCATGCCAGACTAGGCAAGGAATGATATGTCACACCTCTGACTAGAGACACAGGAATCCTGTACAGTCTCTCCTCTCACTTCTCAACAGCCCCTGGTCCTGGGCCCCTTCCCCTCATTCACACAGACTGCTGCTGCTTGTCCTTGCAGCCTTTGTGCCTGCTCCGCCTGTGGCACCTGTCCCAGCCCCAGCCCCAATGCCTCCTGTTCACCCCCCGCCTCCCATGGAGGATGAACCTACCTCCAAGAAACTGAAGACGGAGGACAGTCTCATGCCTGAGGAGGAGTTCCTACGCAGAAACAAGGTATCTCAGCCCAGAGTGCTGGCTGTGGCCCGGAGTACGTAGTTGGGGTGGGTTCCCATCCTGCCCCAGTCACACACTTGCTGGGTTACCCTGTTTCCAAGGTTTTGAATGTGGGCCTCAGTTTGCCACTGGAGGCCTGTGAGGGCTTTCATGTACCCACTAGGTGTGGGATCACAAGTTAGAGGGGCAGAAAAGTATTGGTGGTCCCCCTGGTGTGAACTGTTGTTGTAGAGTCCAGCAGGGAGACTCAGCTGCACTTGCAGCAAGACTTGGATGGGAAAGGAAACCTGGACACCTGCAGGAAATCCTCGGTGCTCTTCTTGATTTCTTTGTGGCCCTGTCTGTGGGGATAAGACTTAGGCCTCTGGGGATCCTGTAGGGGTGCTAGAATTGAGGAGAGAACCTTGGCACTGCTGGTTCTCAGGGCGCTCGTAAGGCACCAGTGAGGAGACAGAGACCTAGCCCTACTACCCCAGTGCCTTTGACCATTTGTTTTTTTTTTTTTTTTCTTTTTCCCCCATTTCGTTGATTGTTTCCATTTCTATAGCACCTATCTACTGAGTGCCCCAGTAGAGCCACACAAATACAGACACCCGTCCATTTAAGTTATAATGGACCATGTTTCAGACGTGGTGTTAAAGCTCAGGAAGACTTAGAGTTGATAACCCAGGTCTTCTGATCTCATAGTTCACATGCTTTTCCCCTGTAATGTGCCTGGGGATTTGCAAAGCATTTTCATGGCACTTTTTTGGCTCTGGAGTCACCAGGGACAGGGCAGGGATCATTTTAAAGAGGAGAACCCAAATCTTGGAAAGGGAGCAACGTGTAGAGTCAGTAGTAAATCAGGGGCCCGAATTCTGGAGTCCGCATAGACAGGTGACATCATGTAGACTGGCTCAGGGACAGGAGGGCTTGGTTCCTGATTGCTTTGGAGCTCCCTGGGCGTAATGACCACCTCATCTTTTCCAGGGTCCAGTGTCCATCAAAGTCCAGGTGCCCAACATGCAGGATAAGACAGAATGGAAACTGAATGGGCAGGTGCTGGTCTTCACCCTTCCGCTCACAGACCAGGTATGAGTTGCTGCTGCCAGCTGGCATCTGGTGCAGGGGAACCATCGAGTCGGGGACAGCTTCCTCCAGCTGGTCTCAGCAAGGGGATGAATGACCTCTCCTTGGTCTCACAGGTCTCTGTCATCAAGGTGAAGATTCATGAGGCAACAGGCATGCCTGCCGGGAAGCAGAAGCTGCAGTATGAGGTGAGCCAGTGTGCCCATGGTCTTGACCCTGGGGTCACAAAGCCTCTGCCATCTTAGAAGCTAAATTCACTGGAAATAAAGGAGTGGGGAGACCCCTGGGTGTTGCCTTCTGAATTTGTCCTAGAAGTGATGAGGCTGGCTGAGAGTTCCAGGACAGGTTAATCTGACAGGGCGAGCTCTGGTGGGATCATAGTGGAATTCAGAAAACTCTGCCTCAACAATTGGGGTCAAGAATTAGTGGTCTGGTGGGTTTCTGGCCCAGTGGTGGAGCTGTTCCCCCGTGTATGGTTTCATATAGCCTGACTCCATGCATGGAAATGGAGGTGAGAATCCAGCTCCGCCTAATTCCCCCCGAGTCATTCAGGACTGCTGTGTTCTCCCTCTGGGAACTCTCACAGATCCCTACTCTGGCCCTTTATTTCCTGCTCTATAAAATGAACTTGTCGGACTCATTGATCTCTAAATCTCTAAAGGTCTGTGATTTTGGCATCAAAATTCCATGGAGTTTGTCAGGGCCATCTTCTTGGGGAGATAAGCTTTGAGCCAAATGTTTAAAAACTTGGTTGGTGGGATGGAAAATGAAACATTTTGGGAGGAGCCAGAGATTTCCAATCTAGGATTTCCAACCCCCTAAGCTCTAGTCCCCAACTTCCCACAAGTTCCTGTGTTTGCTCAGTTCAGGGGTGAACAGACATTAGGAGTGATGAGGCTGCTCAGTGTGCTTACAGCCAGGACGCCCCCTTGCTAAGACACACTGTCTGTTTTCCAGGGTATCTTCATCAAGGATTCCAACTCACTGGCTTACTACAACATGGCTAATGGCGCCATCATCCACCTGGCCCTCAAGGAGAGAGGCGGGAGGAAGAAGTAGAGAAAAACCCACTGTCAGGTCCTAACCACTGCCATCTTGCCTCTCCTGTCCCGTTTCCTTCCCCGGACCCAGGACACCCTGCCTGCCTATTTGTTTCCCTCTTACTAAGTTTGAAAATTCACATTGTCCTACAGAGTCTCCTTCCCCTGGCTCCCTCCCCGCGTTGATCAAAGTAGCAGGGCTTTCTAAGCCTCTCCTTCCCAGTTGTTTCTGGAATCCCTTTGTGTAAGGGTCTTGATTTGAGGGAATTCATTTCTTCAGGCAGCCCACAACGAAGAGTGAGCCCAGAGAGGTCTTGCCAGATAGTGCCAGGTGGCACTTGGCTGACAGAATGTGGTGGTGGTTGTCATTAGTCATTTTGTATCTTGCCATGGGCTAATAAACCTCTCGGACTCTTTTTGTGAAATTAATGTCATAAGGTTTATCCCTTGACTCCCTGTCCAGACCCTAGGCCCTGAAGACATGGCATACTGCCTTGTGACGCCTCTGCTGCTCAGAGCAATTGTGGGGCTTTTAATTACATTCTTGGCACCATTAAATTTTTGAGGAATCTCTTAGAACCTTTTTCCCTAAAAGAATTTTTTTTTTTAAGATTTGTGTTTTATTGCCCTTATAAGTCATTCAGACCCTCCAGAGGCATAGCTGCTACATCGAACAAGATGTCTTCACAGGCCGTGACTGAAACACAAGGAAGGTGAGATGTAGTTCCAGGATCAGGGCAGTCGAGAGACAGGAGCAGATGAAACACGTATTCTTTAAAAATAATTGTACCCACGACTTCAGCTGTTCAGAGGGCTATAAAATTTAATTTACTCATTGTTTTAAGCTTTTTATCAATCTTAACTCATGTAATGTTCATGTGAAATTCCTATTTTACACACTAAAGGAAACTGAGGCACAGAGAGGGTGAGTTACGTGCCCACAGTCATACAGTAAGGTGATGAAAAGAAATATGTGCAAAACATTTGTCACCACCCTTGTTCTCCTAGTAAGGGCCAGGCCTGGGTGGTTATTTTTAGAGTTGTGTCTTCACAGGAAGACAGGCGCTGCTGAGGGTGTTTGGAGGGGGAAGGTGAGAGCCCGATAACTGTTTCCAGGTTACAAACCTAAAACATTTCATTTTGAAGATCTTTAGCCCCTGAGAGTTTCCAATGCCTTTTCTTTGTAGTCCCCCTCATTTGTTCTTCTAGCTACTCCATGAGGTCATCTCTAAGCTCAGAGGGATGAGGTCATTCTTAAGATGACAAAACTAGTATTCTAGTCATCCTAACCCATTTTTCCCTCAGCCAAGCTCAAAGCTGTTAACTTCAGACCTAGGTAGCACACATACCCCCCTGTGGTGCCAATTGTATGTCTCCGTTACAAACTGCTGGACCCCTTACATGTTAAGCTTGGTCTATAGGATGTTATTCTTCACCTCATTTATTATTTACCTCCCACCCGGTTGCAAGAAGTACCCCCTGCCCAGCATCACAACTGAGGTGTGGCCTCCAAGGTGCAGGGACTGAAAGTGAGCGTACTACTGGTTGCCTCTCCATGGCGAACACTGAAAATCCCTCTGAACACCACCTGGGCATCATGCCACAGGGGAAGGGGGCCAAGAGATAACAAGGGAGTCCCACACTCTTAAGCTTCCCTTTCTTGCTGGGACTGGCTCTGGGGACAGGGAACAGGGCGTGTGGCGTCAGGGCACTCCCCTCCACAGACTGGTGTATCCTGCGGGGCCTCTGTGACTTGAGGTCAGGAATGCTGCTGGGCAGAATGTGTGTGAATGGGTCCTTTGAGCCATCCTCTAGGACACTGGCCCAGTTTCCCGGAGCTCTTGAATGAACATCTGTCTTTACTCGCGACATTGCAGAAGGCCCGTTGGCTGGGCAGACTTGTAACCATCGGTGACTGCAGACCCAGCGTGTGACCCAGCTCTCTGCCCTTCTTATTTAGGGCCCGCAGAATTCGGGCAGCACCTTGGCGTTTCCAGAGCTGCTTGCACAGCTTGATCCTCACGTTAATCCTCTAAAGATTATCTGCCCCGTTAGGTCACATAGTTGGTGAGGAGACCACTAATAAGTAGACCTGTTTTGCTTCGTAAAATGATGTATTAGAGAATATATACAGAAGTTATACTAGACTCTGTTAAGAGTATACTTAAATGGAAATATGTGGTAATTGTTATATAGCAATCCTTTATGTAATACTTTACCCATATAATTTGAAAATTAAAAAGGTGAAAAACAATATAGCTCATAACAGCTGCAGACAACATACAAGATTTTTAGAAGTGTACTTTTTTTTTTTAAAGAAAAGTCAATATAAGATCTTGAAGTTAGATATTAACTCTGCCTGATTTGGGGATTTGCTCTTAACTATCCTTTTTTTAATCAGTGTAAGCAAATATTAAATGTAAGCAAATTCTAGGTGCCATAGACTCCATGACGCAGGACAAGATACACTCCTATTCCTTATGATTATAGAAATGTTAACTATTGTTACATTAAGTTGACTACATACAATCAAGCCAGTCAGTATTCCCTGCCGTGGTTGTGCTGAGTGGTTGTGATTAGATCGGTATAGACCTATGTCCTGGTATAAAGAGATGATACACAAGGGAATCAGCCACCTCACCATTGAGCAGAAGCTACCAGAAGAGTCATCCACTGTATGGATGTATGGACGATGGATGTGAGACTGGGGCTGCTGCCATGAGGGACTCTAGCTTGAGGATGAAGCAACCACAGGGAGAACAGAGAGAAAAGGAAAATGAGGCCTATAGCCCCAGTGATAGCTTAAATTGAAAGTTCTGGGTCAAATTGTTCCTGGAATTTTAGCCTGTGAATTTTTTTTTAAAGATTTATTTATCTATGAATACAAGAGCTGGGGTGTAGGCGTGGGGGTGAGAGAACTCACCAAAGACAGTGGGGAGCAGAACAGGTGGATCTACTGAAGTACACTGTTGAGGGGAGCAGCAGGCGAGACAGGAGAGGTCTGCTGCGCTGCGTGGGAAGCTCCCTGGGCAGGTATCGAGCTCGTGCTGCAGTGGCTGTGAATAACTCATAGTGCAGAGACATAACCAGTTGCGCCATCAGGAAGCCCAGTCTATGAATTTTTTTAAGCTATGGAATCCACTAACTGCAATTTGTGGTTGAACCTATTTGAGTTGTATTCTCTGCTGTTTGGACCAAAAGATTCATAACTGTTATCCTCAGTTTGGGGATAAAGAAACTTGATAGTTTGCTGCCTCTTCATAGGCTGCTGGGCACCAGCTGTCTACCTCCTGAGCCTCAGCTCTGCTTTCATTACAAAGATAATCACATCGGACATCTGCTTGCGAGCAGCGCTGACAGCTTTCTTGAGCACGTGTGAGCTGCATATTCCAGGATTCGGGAGAGGAAATTACACTGGGGCCTGTGTGAACACCTTGACCAAATTTGAAGGAATGGCCCCAGTCAGATCAGACTCCGGGTTAACACAATTCCTAATTTTAATTTGCATAATAGGTGAGTTTTACTCTTTTATACTTAAATAATGGAGGCAGAGATGGTGAGTTGCCTGCCCCCAGGCACACAGATGTAAAGAGAATGTGTGCAAAACACTTGTCACAAACCTTGCATTCCTTTATTTCTGGCCAGGCATCTCATCTAAAGAAATCTGCAGCATCTGGTCTCCCAGGATGCTTTACAGCATTGCCAAAGGCCTCCGAAGTTGTACTCCAGTGAACCACATGATTCTGCACAGCATTCCTTTGTGCCCTTCATTCACTCCCCTTCTTTTCTCCTAGTCTAACCACACATCTTCTGAGCCTGCCTTTCTTTTAAGGACATTGTACTTGGTACCCTGCTTCCTGCACACTAATCCAGGTTGCTACAGAGCTGCTGCCTCATTTCCATCCACCTGAGCCCACTCACCCATGCTCCAAGCTTTCTCGCTATACCTTACCCTGGTTTATTTCTTAACTTCGTGACAGATGTTCTATGCTTGTTCATGTTCTCCCTCCTCCACTAGAATAGAAACTTATTAAGCAGGGACTTCATCTCTCATTCACTAGAATGATGTCTGGCCCCTTAGAGGTTATCAAATAAACTAGAGTTTTGGAATTTGAGAAACTCCAGAAACAAATTTGTTGTCTACTATCAATTATCATTGTCTACTATAGAGATTACTGACATTTTCCGGAAGTGAGAACTGATGTTCTGAGAGATTAAGTAAGTGTGCACAAGAACATCCACGTACTTAGAGGCATGGCCACGAAGCAAAGTCTCCCAAGCTATGTACCATTGTTTAAATTAGGTAGCCCCCCCACAGGTGCAGCTACAGGCTGTGATGGGAAATACTCAAGACTAATTTGCAGGTGCTTTGCAAACTGCAAACATCACCACTCCTAGCAACCATTTGGGTATCTCAGTGTTCACATGCTTAGTGCATGTTATCACACAAAAGTCAGAACAACTTCAAAGAGTTTTTTCAGTATTCCCATTTTGCAGATGGGGAAGTGGACTGAGGAATGATTTGCTCAAAATCATGCAGCGAAAACCAAAGCAGGTGTTTGAATCCTCATGGTCTCATGTAAAGAAATGAGAAGCTGGGACATCAGACCTTGATTGATAAACAGCTATTTAGTCTCTCGAGGATGGATGCCTGGATGCCTTTAACCTCCCTGCCCACATATCCCTGGGTACAGATCATGGTACACCTGCCCGTACAGACCAGAAGATGGATCTGAGAGATGACATGAGGACCAGAGTTATGGATTCAAAAGGGTTATGAAAACCTCACCAGACTTGGAGCCTCATGTCTGCTCCAATTATGCTGACTCCTCTCTTCCCTAGGATAGACCCACCCCCTGAGCAGCGTGTTGTGCCTCTCCTTGGAGCTAGGACTGAGTCCACCACTCTGGAACCCCGGGGAGGAGGATTATCCTTCCAAGCTGAGGGTTTAAGACCAAAATAGCCTGTGTCAACGCCCATGTCTGCCATGGAAAACTAAAACTTAGGGAATGTGGAGATAGCACAGAGACATTTTCAAGAATGTGTGTGCCACATGGCATCAAGGAAGTGACTGGTGAAATCATTCAACACCCCTCTTGGAGCTTGCCTCAGGCCCCTCTGCAGCTTAGACCTGGCTCTTCCAGTCCACACCCTACTCTCGACCTGTCTTCTGCACAAATCTGTAAGGGAATGTCATACAACAAGATGCATGTGACTTACCATAAAATCTCAGACCTAAGTGAGTAGCTTTTGTGGCTTCAAGAAGGGACAATTCCTGGGGTCATAAGGAGCTTAGTCTATATAGATACAGTTGGCCCATACCTTCCAATATAAGCTGTTGGTAAGAACTAGGTTCAAATCCTGGCTCTGCTACAAGATAGTTTAGGAATCTTAGGCAGCTGACTTCACTTTCCTGCACCTCATTTTCCTTAACTATAAAACAGGGCTAGTAGTATCTACCTCCTTGCCTAAAGATTACAAAGAAATGGTGTTACCAATTAGGGAAAGTTCCTCAAAAGGTTAAACAGCATATGACCTAGCAATTCCCACTCCTAGGTATCTAGGTACCCAAGAGAAACAAATACACATGTCAACACAAAAACTTGTACTCAAAACTTGGGTTCATAATTAACCCAAGAGTGGAAGCAACCCAAATGACCATCAGTGGTAATGATAAACACGGTATATCCATATGACGGAATATTATTGTCATAAAAAAATAATGAAGTACTGATACATGCTACCAGATGGATAAACCGTGACAGCATGTTAACTGAAAGAAGCCAGAAGCAAAAGGTCATGCATTGTATGATTCCCGTGATATGAAATGTCCAGGAATGTCACATATCTGGAGACAGAAAGTTGACTAGAGGTTGGAGGGAGGATGGGGAATGATGGTTAATGCGAAGGGTTTTCTTTTGGGTGATGAAATTCTAAAATAGAGTATGGTGATAGTTAAATAACTCTAAATATTAAAAAAGTCAGTGGATTGTACCCTTTAAAAGGGTGTTTATGGCATGTTAATCACATCAATAAAGTTATTGAAAAAGATTACAAGAGAAAGTAGGTAGAAATTGGGACGGGTGACTCCGTGGTCATTATTCCCGTTCATTAGGTCTAAAATTCAAAGCCCAGAAGCAGTGAGCAGAGGGTAGGGCAGCTGAACTTCTCACTCAGTCTGAGCCTTTAACTGAGTGTCCCTGAGTGAACCTAGTGGGTCTCCTCAGAGTTCGTCATAAATTAATGGGTGACAATACCCACCCACAATTCCTGGGTTATCTTTGAAAGTGAGCTCTGGAGGCAGATGAGGAATTCCCGGGCACGCCTTTGGCCTCAGCCCGCGCGGCACCGAACGTGACAAGGGCGGCTCGTACCAACCCGGAAAGGCCTAGGAACTCCAGGTGAGCTCGTGATTGGCAGCCCAGGGGCGGGCTTTGGGTGACGGCTGCCCCGCCCCCTCACGTCGAGCCTGTTGCCGCCAGCCCGGGGGAGGTGGGCGGGCCCCGGGGACCCCGGCGCCCATTGGGCGTGGGGGTAGCTCCATGGTGGGCCTAGGGCCCCGCCTCCGGCTCTGAGGCGGCCAATGGGTGCGGTGCGTGGGCGGGGCGTCGGCGGCGGCCGGGAGGCTGAGGCGGCTGAGGTGGCCGCTGAAGCTGAGGCGGCGGGCGCGGCCGAGATGGCGAAGAGCCGCGAAGAGAACGGGCCACGCGTGCCCGCGGCCGGGGGGAGCCTATCGGGGACCCGGGAGAGCTTGGCTCCGGGTCCCGACGCCGCAGCAGCGGACGAGCTCAGCTCTCTGGGCTCCGACTCGGAGGCCAACGGCTTCGCGGAACGCCGCATCGACAAGTTCGGCTTTATCGTGGGCTCGCAGGGCGCGGAGGGCTCGTGAGTAGTGCCGCGGCTCGGGGCAGGGGCCGGACGGGGGCTCGGGGGCCGCGGCCGGCGGCACGACCCGCGGGGGGTGGGGAGGCTTGACGCGGACAGAGCCGCCTTCGGGCATGTCCCCCTCCCTACCTGGGACGACCGACCCCTCTCTTCCCTGTGCCGTCCCCCCTTCCCCTCGGGGGGGACAGACCCGTTCCTCACCCGCCAGCCCACTTCCGACCTAGGAGCGCACAGGCCAGCCCCTTCTCCCTGCCCCCACCCTCCAGACAGAATGACCCGCCCCCCGGGGAGGGGTGTCCTCCGAACTGCTGGACAGAATGACGGACCCCTGCACCGACCTCACCACTGCCACCCAAGCCTGAGGGTTGATTGACCCCCGATAATCTCACAGATGGCTGCCCCTCCCCCAGCATTCTCCACGCAATCCCTTTGCCTCACCACCCCACTGCCCCCACACCGGGACATCTTAGGCAGATTTCAGAAGGATCGATCACCCTCCACTCCCCTCCATAACACACTGGCCCTTCCCCCAAGACTCACGGACCTCCGGATGGGGTGACATTGGTCAGCTTCTTGTAGACAGTCCCACTGTGGGACTCAGTCCCGCTCGTGAAAGAGTCAGAGTGCTCCCCTCCCTATTTGGAAGCAAGTTTCTCCCTGTCTCTGGCAACAGGTGGGCAGACACTCCCCCTTCCTAGTACCCAGAGGGTGACTGCACCTCACCTCCGGAACAGACATGGCAGCTGTCTTGTGTAAGCTGAGGATCTCTGTGTAAGCGCCTTCCAAAACACAGCCAGGGTGGGGGGTGGAGGGGTGTGGCCAGGCAGAGACAGCAGGGTCCCTGCGCATAGCACACCCAGATCCCCCACCCCCAGAGCACCCAGGCACCCAGCTGGCAGTCAGAGAAATGTGAGACAGTGGAGTAGCATTTCCCTCCAAGCTGAGCAAACCGGGCAAGTCACATTGCCCCACAGCCCTTACAGAGATCATACTTAGGGGTTGGCGGTACCCTTAGAAAGATGAACTCCAGACCCACTCCCATCCCAGCTACCCTGTCACGTGAGACCAGTGCTCTGCACAGAACTGACAAACCTGCCTTGTGATGTGCCTCCCTATCTCAACAGAGACGGCCCCACCCAGTCCCTGAGAGGACACAGACCCAGCTCCAGGGAGTATCCTACCTTCCCTCGTGACCACTTGTGATCGCCAAGTCTCCCCCAGCCTCTCTGACTTATGGAAGTACCTTGCCTTAAGAACCCCACCCCACACAAGCAACTCCATAAGTTATTTCTTGGGTTTTCCTTAGCCCCAAAGCTTCATTCACCAGACCGTCTTCTTTGGAGAAATACAGGATCCTCCCCTAAGGAGAATTCTTTCCTATCCACTGGATCTTTTTCCTCCAGCCTCTCTAGTCTAATCCAGGACTCAGAGAACACCCCCTCTTTCTGTTCCCTCACTTTGATTTGACATTGTCACAGTAACCCAGGGATTAGCTTGTGAAAATTCAGTGGGGATCTAGGGTGTATATTTTTTTAAGATTTATTTATGCATACAAGAGTTGGGGTGTAGGCCAGAGGTGGGGGGTAGTGAGAGGATTCACCAGAGACAGAGTGGGGAGCAGAACAGGCAGATTGACTGAAATACACTGCTGAGGGGATCAGCGGGTGAGGCTGGAGAGGTCTGCTGCGCCATGCCGGTCAGCTCCCTTGCCAGGGATCGAACTCATGCTGTAGTGGCTGCCAATAGCTTCATAGTGCTGAGACAACCCCTTGTGCCACCAGCAAGACCCTAGGGTATTTTTTTTTAATTAAGGAGCAGTCACCAGGAATCAGGGCCCTGAGAGGGGTGGGGTCTTGAGAAGTGGGAAAAGCGTTCCCAGTTCCATATGTGGAGTTTTGGAAGCAAGAGCTCAGATATGCTGGTGAATTCCAGAGCGCATGATCCTACTACATGTCTGTCAGGCAGTTAACGAGATTTCGGGCTACAGAGTAGTGTGATATAGTGGGAAAAGTCCAGACTTAGGAAGAAAGTACCCTTGGTGACAGTGTGACCTTGGGCAAGATCCTGAATTTCTGAGCCTGTTTACTTATAGTACAGGGCAACAGTAACACCTACTCCCAAGATTACAGTGGGGATTAAATGAAATCAGATATGTGAAAGTGCCTAGCACAGTGCCTGGCACAAGCAGTGGCCAAGGAAATGTTACTTTCCTTTCTTTTCCTTCTAAGGGTCTGCGAGTTGAGAAAAATGAGGGCGTACCTCTGGTATTTGTGGACAGAGAGAGGCCCCAGTGGGAGCACCTCCCTTTGGCTGTGGTCCCTAACCATGCAGCCAGACAGACATCTGTCTTCCCCACCCTACAACCACAACCCCAGTCTTTGCAGACACCCCTGCATCACTGGTGTCTGTAATGTTGGGGCTGAGGTGGGATCCCTGGTCCCTTCCACACTCCCTGCCTCACTTTCTTGACCCTGTCATTCAGCCTATAGCTTCTGGTGCCTGAGAGCTTGAATCTTCTCTGCTTAGTTTATATTGTGGTTCAAAAAAAGCCAACAGTAAGTCCCTGCCCAAGGCCTTAAGAGGGGAAGTTATGGGAAGTTTCAGGGTGACCGCCCTGAACCCAGTCTCGTGGTTGAGGGCTAGGAGTCCATGTGCTGTACTAGAGAAGTGAAACATTAGCACTGATGGCTGCAATGGAGTCGATGGGGACTCTGGCTTCAGAGTAAAGGTCTCTTTCAGCCATCCTGGGCCAAAGGTTGTCTCGAGATGGCCAGTTTTGGCAGTTGGGGGATTGGGAGGATGGGGAAGAAATCAAATGAGAGGCTACCCTTCTTAGGTGGCTATGAGGTGCTTAGCATGAGAAGACTGTTTGAGCTGAAGGTATCTTAAGAATTGACCAGTTTAGCCCTTTTTGTTAAGCAGATGAAGAAACTGAAGCTCAGAGAGGAGAATAATTTGCTAAGATCACACAGCTTATGGGTGGCAGAACCAGCCCTTAAACCCAGGGTTTCTGACTCCCAGATCATTGCCTTCACCACCCATCAATATGGCTTATGGCCCCAGCAGGAATCAGGTGCCAAACAGGTAGAACAGAAAGTTCCTAGCAGGAACCTGCCCTCACCTTCCCTGGCTCAGCACTTTTGACTCCCTAAGCTGTGTAGGAGGCTAGCAGGGATAGCCCAACGTGGATAAGAGCTTGTTCTCATTTCCACTTCATTAAAGTGATCAGCTTCAGGGTTGGGTCCAGGGTTATTCACCATTTTCTCCTCATGTCTGCAGAGAAGTAAATGTTCAGTTAATATTTATTTACTGAGTGACTTTTATTGATAGACATTTCAAGTCAGAAAGCTGAAAGTGACCTTAGAGATGGCTAAGATAGGTAAACTGAGGCCAGAAAGAAGTGATTAGCCACATGTCTTCAGACTGTTAGGACTAAAGCCAGAAATTGGACCTAGAATTCCTGGTTCCCAGTCTTAGTCTTTTCCACTTCTTCCCTTTGTTTGCCTTTTGAGCCTACTCTGCAGGGAATTTTGGTGGGCCTGAGATGGCCTGGCCTGCTCTTGGTCAGCACTCAGTAAGGAGGGGAAGGCAAGAAAGTAGCCAGCCTGTGGGTGGCATGGGCACAGGGTGCTGGCAGTGTTTGTTCTTTTGGCTTGACTGGGGATCGAGCTGGTTGTTGAAGTCTAGAAAGGACCAGAGGACAAGAAAGAAGTGTTCTCAGCAGGGAAGGGTGGGAGGAGAAACGTTAGTGTTCCCGAACAGATCCGTATTAGGTCCCTTCTGCAGCAAAGAGTTGTTGGTCAGAAAGGGAAAGAAGGACACCAGTTGGATGCAGGTCTCTTGGCCCAAGGGAGATGAATTGAGAGAGGTTAGTCCCCAATCTGCCTCTACTTTTCTCATATGATTGCCAGGACTAGCTTGCTGAGATCGGAGCTTCCCACTCAACTTTAGTCTCTTCAGTACTACAGGCCAGATGAGGTGAGGACCTGTGTTCTCTTGGATCCCCTGGGTATTTTCTTCCTGTTAGGGGAGTGAGGGATCTGAGCTGAACCCTGGGAGAAACATCTGGAACAGCAGTATTATTTCTGCTGATTCGGTTCCCTTGTCCCCTGGGTCCTCCACTGCTCCTAGCCAACTATGGCAGCTCTATGACTTGGGAAGTCATAGAACTGCCTGAGTTGCCATCTCTGTGGATTTAGTCTGTGTCAGTTTTTGTTAGGGTTGGGACAGGCCAGAACCTACCTTTCTGCTTTCCCACTCCTGCAGTTTGTGAACTGAGAGCATCCTCTTTTCTTGAACTGTTACAGTTCCCGGAGAGCGTGGAGCTGGCAGTGGAGTGGTCCCTGGGTGGCCCATCTGGAAGGAGGCATTTACACGTGGGGGCGTGGGTCTGTGACTCTAGACCACAGACTCTCTATTTTCTCTCCTCCTTCTCTTCCTCTGACTTCAAAGGAAAATCCAGTTTGGTGACCCTGTGGGTGTTCTAGGGCCTCAGACAAGACTCAACTTGGTGAAGGAGGGGGCCAGCGTACCAGCTGCTGCCCTGGGAAGGTGCCTGTGTGTCCGCCTGCTAGGAAACCCTAAGCTGTGGGAAAGAGATAAGCCGGTGGGGCCTGCTTGATGTTTTTGCCCTCCCCGCATCTGGGTCTGAAACAGGACCTCCGAAGGCCAGTGAGGCCTGGCCGCTGTCCAGCCGCCCAGTCTGTTAGACTGAAGTGGAGGAAAGGTGTATTCCCTCCTTACACAAGCTCTGGAGTTTGGCTCTCTGACCTTGGACATGTTGCTTTACTTTTCTGAGTCTCAGTTTCTTGTTGTGAAATAGTTATGATAATACTGACTTTGTATGGTTGGTGTGGACTTGAAATGAGGGGATGTTTGAAAAGAACCTGCACATAGGTAGGTACTCAATGAATGTTCTTCTCCCTCTTAGACTGGACTAGCTAGTGGTTCTGTGTTTTCATTTTCTACTCTCTATCTGGCTGTGATGATGAGTATCAGTAAGTTCCATTCCTATTGGCAGTAGTGAACCCTAACAAATAGCGAACCCTCCTTTGAGATGACTGGTTATCCCATTCTGTAGACAAGCACACTTAAGATCTGAGAAGAAAGTGTTCAAGGTTTGCCAGCTGGTAAAGGGCAGAACTGGCACTAGAACCTGTTTCTCAACACTTAATCTAGTGACTAAGCCTTGCTAAGATGGCAGCAGGCAGAGTGCCAGGTGCTCACCAATCCCTGAGGCCCCCACACCCAGGGGAAGAGTTAGCAGGAACCTGGCTACCTCGCAATCTTAGTGTGGAGACAAGACAGGTTTCAGTACAGGAAAAGTCTAGGACCAGCCAAATCAGAGAAAGAACCAGAGAGGAAGACCCGTAGAGAGGCCCTGGAAGCTTGGCTCGAACAGGCCTGGGCTAGGCCTTCCATAGGCCAGAGTCCACACTGCATTGCCCTTGACTCGCAGTACTTCACAATGGTCACCTGACTTTGGCATCCAGTCTTTTGGAAGTGTGGATGAGGTGGCCAGCACATCAATAGGATTTGGCTCTTTGGCTGGCTCTGGACTGATGGGGAGGTGGGAAGGTTTGGAGCCAGTTGAAGGGCCCTGGCCTTTCATAGAAGACATCCTGGGGCCTTCTGGCCATAGAGAAGAAAGGCTTGTTGTGGCCTTCCTCTAACTGGATGATGGGCTGCTGCTGACTCCTGCGTCAGAGCCCTGAGCTCCTCAAGGTGTTGGGCATGGTTAGCACAAACAGGACGCATCAGGGGATTCTTTGTCTCTCTCCAGTAGGAGCGTGGGTTAGCTGGCTGGTTGAGAGAGAATGAGTTTTTGTGGTCTCTGTTCAGTAAACAGATTGGATAGCAAGGAGAGGCAGATTCTTCTCCAAGGGGAGAGGAACAAGGCCTGAGGACATGGAGAACTCTACTTAAGGGTAGTGTGCAGCTGGGGAGGGTAAGTTTGAATCTTTGGACACAGCATAAGCTGATCCAGGGGAGGCATCTGGCAGTTGAGAGCTGGCTTGACCTCATCTTCAATCTTTTTTCCTGTTCCTGGAGCTGGTGCCTTAGCTGAGACAGGTGGAAACAAGTCCAGTGCTGATAGGCAAAGGGGCACCGTCAACTTTTACTCAGAAAGGAAAGGTTCTGGGTGAGAATGTGAGTTTAGACCAGTGTGTAGGAAAGGGCTCCGAACTAGGCACACAGGTCAAGGAGCTGGTATTGACTCTGCTTGGACCCTTGTGGTATGGGATTAGGCATATCCCCTCACCTGATCATGGCGCGCCCTGATTTCATACAGTTTTTATTGTTTGTGTTAGACTGAGGAATACACACCTGATCCTGCCCTCCTGGGACTTAGAGCCTCGCAGCCTCCCAGGGAAGTCAGACATTACAGAAGTAGTTAAAGGCTTGGCCTGAGTATGAAAGGATTGTGAGAATCAAATGAGATAACTGAATTAGGATTGTTGTGTAAACAAAGACTGCTGAGCAGGGGTCAGAAGACCTGACTTCTGGGCTTTACTTAGCTGCTAACTAGCTGTGTGACCTTGAGAAAGTTACCTAATCTTTTGAAACCTCCGTTTTTCCTATATATATACTGGAGCCGTTTCATTGGGATGATGCTGAAGCGCTCTTCTGCTGTTGACATTCCGAGACTGACTTTGGAGTATATGAAAAGTGCTTTGAGAAATTTTGTGTAAGGTATACACACAAGTGCAAAGGCTTGTCATCAAAGGGTACTTTGATTTGTCTGGCTCTTTAGTCTGCAACGTGTTTTTATTCCCATTGCCTTATAGTAATCCTTATAGCAACAAAGGAAAATCAATCGGGTTTTATTTTACCCTGTTTACAGACAAGGAAACTGAATCTGAGCAAGTGATAGAACTGGGCCTGGAACCTAGGACTCCTCCTTTCTGATTTTCTACCTTACCAAAGCTGTGGCCACTGTATGGCCTCCCCTACCCACCTCATCCCAACCGTAGGACTTCAGCCCAGGCCCAAGTGTCTGAAATTCTCCTAATAGGCTTCTTCAGTTGTTTTTGTTGTTGAGTTGCTATGGTGAATTGTGCACATCCTGTCCCAGGTCTCCTTGCACAGCCTCTCACATATACCCCCAAGATTAGATAGGAACAGCTGGATAATGAGGGGACCCGAGAACATAGTATGAAGTTTTACTACTCCCCAGTGCATTCTGGGCCCTGATTCTGTGTGCCCAGAGCAATCCTTCCCAACCAGGCACTTTTGAAGGCTACTGCTTCTTTCCCTTCCCTCTTGTCTTGGTTTCGTGAAAAGGGAGACCCTAAACTCAGGCTGGGAGAGCCCAGCTTCATAACACTGCAGACCTGGCTTCAGGTGCTGAGTCTGTGAGAGGCCAGGTGGTGGCATTGGGAGGTCTTGTTTTGAGGATTGAGGGAGGTGATGCTGGTAAAGTACCCAGCCAGCACAGTGTCTGCCACGGAGGGTTCTGATAATTCAAGTGTGAATTATATTCTGAGGCTCACTTCAGGCCTTTGGCATAATAATGAGACAACAAGGCAGTAAGTGTGTGAAAAGTGAGATTCTCTCTGTCCACTCACCCTTTGGTCTTGGGGATAAGACAGGAGCCAGCCCCACTCATCTTGTGCTTTGGAGCTTTCGGACCTGCCAGGGCAGGTTGGGAATCCCCCCATCAGTTCCTCATTGAGTCATTTGGAGCAGAGCCTTTGGGCAATCCTGACGCTCTGAACCCAGATCTAAGGGCCTGATCTACTTTTGTTAGCACGTGACCAAGTGGTAACCAGGGACCCCAAACTGTTAAGGGGTACATGCTCCAGTCATCTATACACACAAAGGGAGAGGAAGCCGACTCTTAGTGTGAAAGATTTTTAATAGAATTGGTGTGCAGAGAGAGAGCGAGCAAGTGAGAGAAAGGATTTCAGATAATAGAATAGTTTCCCAATAAAACTCCCAACATTACCTATCCCCGTGTGGGCAAATGCCCAGCCAAACAGGGTCAGCCCAAAGCAGGGCTGCTGAGGCCGCAAAGCTTGCCATAAGTCTAAGGTACCATTTGGCCGGGAACCACGAGAAAGGGGCTACACAGTTCCCAGAGAGCTAGGACAGAGGAGACACTCAAAATCCAAAATGTACCACATAATAATCTACCCTGAAGTCAGGATAATGACAGCCATTGTCTCTGCCAAGGACCAGGAGCAGCCTCTTCTTGTGTCTCTTCCAAGTGTCTCTACATATCACTCCTCCACCTGTCTCCTGCAAGTTCCTGTTTACATATGTCCCCCCTCTATTTACATATTCACCTCACTCCTTCCCAGCTCCTCCCACTCAGGAAGTTCAGTTCATGGCACATTGGGGCTCGTAGTCCAAGGCTGCTGCATGTAAGTGTGGGTGGGGAAAATGGCTCCCAATCTATGTTCTCCCCTCTTTGATGGAGGTGTGTCTGTGGTACTTTCTCCTTGGACTATAAAGATGAAGCAGAATTGAGAACAGAGGTGGGTCTTCTGAAAGAATCAACCCAAAGCATGCAAGCTGAGGACTGCCTGGGACTGCTGCCTTTCTGGGTAGTGGTGCTCATTTTGGGGAAGGAATCAGAGTTTGCTTCAAATCACCACCACCCTCCTTTCGTGTTCCTTATAGACGTTCATCCTGGAATTCCTTGGCTGCCTCTGAGTGACCCCCTCTATTTCCCCAGCACAGTGACAAGGTAATACCATTTCTTAGAGCAGCCTGCATGGGGGACTAGACTTCTCCCAAAACCACCTTATTTAATTAGGTGACACATAATTGTCATAATTTCCATTGTACAGAGGCAGATACCAGACCCCTGTGAGGTAAAGTGACTTGCCAAGCATCACATTCTGTCACTCTTAGTTTATGAACCTCCAAGCTCTCCTGAAATAAGGCTTATGTGTATCCCGCCTGGTAGACAGCATTCAGTGCTGGAGGTGAGTGACATAGCAGAAGAAAATCAGAGCTCGGATTCACCTCCCAGAGCTGTCTTCTGCTTGTTCTAGACCTTAGATACTAAATGGTTTGCTGAAAATCTGAGTTTTTCATTTGCAGAAGAGGGTAATAATTAGAGGACCTGACTTGTTGGGATTAAGGGAAATAATGTGAGTGCTGAGGATGCACTGTGTCTGGTGCATAAGGAGTGCCTGGGGAGCGCTATAATAGACATTCAGTTATGTTAATCGAATATTAGAATTATGATGTTATGAAAGGTCATTATCAAGCACATTTGTGCTCAGCGCTGTGTTGGGGAAGATCCAGAGCGAGTATCAGGTTAGAGAAAGAGTGCCCTTTATCCAGCTTGTTTTGTGTTTTAGCCACCTTATCACAAGGCAGAGGATCATATTCCCAACTCACTGTGAAGAAAACTGAGACTGAGGTCGCAAAGTTAATGAATCTGTTAATATATGCTGTTGATTACCAATTGGATACTGGGCTTGGCTCTAGGCCCAAGACATAGTGCAGAAAATGAGGCCAGCAGAACCCCTGGCTCTAAGAGTGAGCCCCCTGGTGGAATGCTGCCTTGGCAGAGTGGCCGGGTGGGTGACGAAGCCTCGCCCGCTCCGCTGGGCTGCGCTTGCTCCCCAGACACGCTGGGCCCATTTCTAATAACGTGGGCTTGCGCATGGTGGGTCTTCTGCTGGCGCGCCCTTTTCCCTTTCTTGCCGTGGCCACTGCTTGTCACTCTCCAAGGACCATCTCAAAAGTCAGCTCCCCTTTAAATTTTTCCCTAAACACCCTGTCCTCACCCTGGGGGCTTCTTGCAGTCTCCTAGCACCTTCTACATGCTTCCTGTGATAGCATGTGTGCACTAGTTATTTACTCACCCATCTGTTTCCTCTGCAGGATTGACCTCTTCAAGGGCAAGTGCTGCTTTTTATTCATCTTCGTAGATTTAGGGCCTGGAACACAGGCTCTAGAGATGGGTGTTGAATATAATGAGGTACTGATTGTGTTCTGGCCCTAGAGAAGAAAGACTTTGTAGAGATGAGAGGGAGTTCTGAATGAGACCTTGGAAGATGAGTGGGAACGAGTTAGAGTTGGGGTAAGGGGTGACAGAGGATGACAGCAGAGAGCAGGCCATCTAGAGATAGGACTGGGGAGAAAGTATGTTTGGAGGGAATAGGTGGGTCCCACAACAGTTCTTTGTTGGGGGTTGGGGTGGAGGAGTTCACGCTAGGGATTTTTGAAGGATTCTGGGTAGAGGGGACAGTTTACTTAAGCTGTGAGTCAGAACTAATTAGACAAGATCTAGTCATTGGTCAGGATGAATGAGGGGCCCCAGAGTACCCACAGTGAGATTAAAGGAGGACCCATGGGGAAATTTCCACTACTCAGGCCTGGTGGGGGTGGGGCTTAGGGAAGGCCTATCTCCTGTTGAGAATACTCCCCTTGCTTTTCTCCTGTTATTTGGGGGGCGGGGAAAGGGGGTTTTGTCTCCTTGCACTTGCCTAGCCCAGGGGTGAAGGGGATTCCTTGCTTTTTGGAGCCAACAAGGCGGATGCCTAAAGAGACTATTTCTTCCCTCAGACTTGGGGGTGGGGGAAGAGGAACTCAGTGGAGTGGAGAGCTGGGCAGAAGCCCAGGGCACCAGTGAAGGGTAGAGAGAACCTGCTTACCATTGTGTACTGACCCAAGGCTGAAAAGAGCAGAGCCAGGGAATTTCCTGCGGGAAAGGGAGGCAGGTGCAGAACTAGTTTGCATTGGAGTGGGGGAGAGTGAAGCAAGCCAGACTCACTTTCCCTGACCGGGAAGGTGGACACTGCCCACCTCCAAGCCTGGGGCTGCCTGCCTGCAGGAAGAGTTCCAGGCTGCTGCAGACCATCTTCCTTTTCCACACTGACTCACAGCGTGGCCTGGAGCAGATGGCTTGCTTCTCTAAGCTTCTGTAAGCTTCCTGGGCTGTCTGGGGAGAGGGGCAGATTCACTGGGTGACTTCACTGGTTTCCCAGCTGACCTCCGACCTCCGGCGATTTGCATACCACCCACCCATCCTCTCCTGTTTTCCAGTTTCCTTTCGTTGGTTATTATGAAGCAGACATAAAAGCTATTTATACTTTCAGTCATTACCACCTCTTAGGTTAATGAACTCCAGAGGTTGTTATCCAGACTGGAAAGTGGGTCAGCCTTTTATTTATCTTCACTTCTTTTTCCAGATCTGGGTTGGAGAGGGGAGCTCCCCCACCCTTGTCCCTGGATCTGTGAGTGATGCTGCTCTCTGCATAGCCATCTCCCCATTTTCCGCGTGTTTGTATCGATTGCTCCTGCCCTTCTCAGCACAGAGGTGGGGGTTCTTTACTGAGGGTTGAAGACCAGGGAAGGTATGAGACAGGTATGGAGGTCCTGCTATGTTTAGGGCACTTTATGCTTATTGAATAGTTCAGTGCTCCAGGTGGCAGCTGCTACTTCCAGTCTGTGTAAGCTTGGGCAGCTTACTCAAAGTTGCTGTTTTGGTTTTCTTGTCTATTAAGTAGAGATAATAGGAGCTGCTTCCTTGGGGAGTTGTGTGTCTGTGTAGCGCCTGGCAGAGTTAATCCATGGCCAGGGCCTGAGATGTGTCAGCTCTGAATGCTTCTGTGATCTTTACTGCTGCCCTCTGAGGAGGCGTTGCTGCCGTGTTACATGTGGGAAGCGAGAAGTACAAGGAGTGGAGCAGCCTCCCCTTTCACATTGCCATAAAGTGGAACTGGGATCAGAAGCCAGGAGTTACATACAGTTTGCGTGCCATTGAATAAATTACTTAGTCTCTTAGGGAACCAATTGCTTCATGGGTGAAATGGGGATAATCTTATCCTGCTGCATATATATGTCTGTGTATACATATCAGTCAGATGAGAAAAGGGATGTGAGAGTACTAGGTAAGCTGCAAATACTTGCCACCTAGTAGCCATTTGTTGGTCCCTCACCAGGCTGAACCTACCTATACATTTTTTCTTTGTTGCAGTCCTATAAAATATGAGGAATGTGCTGTGGTCCCACTTAAACATGAAGAGGTTGAAACTTAGGTAGGGAAAGTATTTTGCCTATGGTCTTGTGAGTGGAGGAACTGGAATAGAAACCTAGGTTCCCACTGTTTACTCTTCCCTTGGGCTCCCCAGTGGTTGAGTTTAGTAGGAACAATCTTGTGGCCTGTGACCCTGGGCTTTTTGTTGGGGCTATATTTCTTTTCCTTGGGGATGGTTTGGAAAAGGAGTCTTGGAGGACACATAGACTGGTTCCTGGGAACCAAGGTTTATCTTCCACTATCGGATAAAGGTGTCATGGGCACGGGCATGGGCACCACACCTGACTTAGTCTGCCAACCAGAGATGCTAAGGTGCGCTAAGGCAGCAAGCAGATGATTGGAAAGACAAGGGGAGAGAGAACCTGAATCTGTGCCCTCAGTACCCGTGGGAATCAAGTCTTGTCTCTCTGAGCTCTTGGAAGCTCCAGCCTCCGGATTTGGGGGCACGGCCTGGGAACTGGGAGCCTACAGAGCATGCGGTCAGTGGAAGGCCGCTGCCACCTGGGATCTTCACATGGTGCGGCTGAACCGCCAGCTCGGCTCGGGAGCCCGCGGCATCTGGGATCGCATGCTCCCTGGCTGCCCACCCTGTCTCCTCTGTTTCTCCCACAGGAGGGGAGGCTGGCACATGGCACTGTTGCCCATAGCCAACTGAGGCTTGCTTGTGAGCTGTGCCCATCCAGCATACTGGCCTGAGCCTTGGTAGGGAGAGGCAGGCCACTTACAGGGGCAGTCAAAACACTGGAGGCGGGTTTAGGTATCTCCAGGGGCTTGAGGACCAGAGATAGAATCCCAGAGTTACATCTGGGGAATGACCTGATTTCCTCACAGCTGTCTCAGGGGACTCAGAAGTAGCACATAAGTCACAGTGGCAAAGGGATAGAGCCCTGGTTCTGTGACTTACTTACTCACTTTGTGACTTTGCCCAAGTTACACAACCTCTCTGAGTTCATCAAGTTTTTCATGGGTCAAATGGAAATAGTAATTAATCTATGAGAAATTCTCTGCCTCACTGGGCTGCTAGGGACACACACAAAATTGCTATAGACAGCAGTTGCTTATAGCCCTGAATGCAAGCAAAAGAAATTAATCATACCATGGGAAAAAACAGGCAGGGATTTGTTGAACACCTGTGAGGTACATGGCGGGACCTGCAGAAGACGTTGAAGTCCAGTCGAGTTAGGGAGGGACATTGCTAAGCATTAGGAGCCAAGAATGAGTCAAAAAATGAAATACTTGTTTCAAGACTTGATGTCTTCACTCATTAATTGGGCCTGAAACCAGTTTTGGGTAGAATAACATAAATTGAACCAAAAACATCAGGGTGCATTTAGGAGTACATCAGTACATAAAATACATTCTAATATATTGAATTATATGTTTCATACATTTATGTTCTATATTAAATGTATTTCAATTATATGTATTGATATTTGTATATATACTCTCAGTATAAAATGTATTTCTTGCTGTGGGTCTCAGCAAAATTTGAGAAGTGGTGTTTTAAGTCAAGATGCAGATCTTCAGGTCAGAGGACAATTAATGAGGTCTGCGCAGGTGTGGAAGCTCTCTGGCGTTGAGGGCTTAACCTGTAGGGGCAGAGGGGACAGGAGCAGACAGTGGGGTCAGGCAAACTTGGATTTGAGTCCCAGTTCTGTTACAGCTTCATGCAGTAACTACGTGTAGTCTTACTAAGTCTTGGATTCTACTTCTGGAAAACAGAGAATGCTGTTATAGGGCAATTATGGCATGTACACGAGGTTAGTGTAAATCATTTAGGAAGAAATTGGTAAGTGGTAAATGATATACAAATGGTAACTACATTTACTGTTGTTATCACTGACATTGTGGCATTTATTGTTACATTGGACCCTTTAAAGGCTGCTGTGACCTGGAGAGAAGAAAAAGCAGATAGAGAGGGATGGGTGTCAAGGGGTAAGCATGTGTGTGCCTGGTATGAGACTGGTCTGGCTGAGCAGTCTTTTTTTTTTTTTAAAGATTTATTTTTATATGTATGCATACCAGAATTGGGGTATAGGCCAGAGGTGCGGGAGGTGAGAGAGGATTCACCAGAGACAGAGTGGGGAGCAGAACAGGCGAATTGACTGAAATACACTGCTGAGGGAGCAAGGGCGAGACAGGAGAGGTCTGAGCCATGTGGGTCAGCTCCCTGGCAGGGGATTGAACTCTTGCCAACTCTTGCTGCCGTGGCTGGTGATAGCTTCATAGTGCTGAGATTTTAACCCCTGTGTCACCGGGGAGGTCCCCTTTGGCTGAGCATTCTTAAAAAGGGGTGCTGAAGATTACAGGTAAGAGGTACCAGGAAATTTTTGGCATTAATGGGGACAGAAGTTTAATAGAACAAAAATTTCAACAATAAGATCACTTCATCTGGAGATAATGAGGCCCCATTCTTGGAGGAGTTCCAGCAGAGGTTGGCCTGCTAGAGACTCTTCAACATTAGGCCACTTTAAGGAAAGGGGTTTTCCAGAGGGGAGTGAAGCCCTCAGTCTGAAACATCTGCCATGGGCCATTTAGTTCCATCCATTTGGTTAGTTTCCTTGTTAACTAGAAACTGGCTCATGCACTTCCTCAGGACCTCTTCACTAGCATGCTTTTTGCAGGGATGGCTCTGACCCCAGGTTCATCTCAGGGCTCCTCTCGGGGAACCTTTGAGGGGCATTCACACAATTGGGTGACTGGCCACCCAATCACATAGGGAAGTTCAAAGAGAGGAAGAGACTTGCCTGCTGTAGAAGGGATTCCTTATTAAACTGCAGTTTGATCAGCTGCCTTCCAAGATCCTGACTGACTGGACTAGAGGATGTTAACATTTTGATTTTTTAAAAGTGGGTAGCCTGCAACTTTTCAGGATCACACCCTGTGCATAAAAACTAGTCTGCCCGGTTAGAGAGCTCGTGATTTGCTGAGTGCAGACTTGTGGTTTGTTCCTTCTCACCATCTGCAGGTTAGTTAAATACCTCTGGTATTGGAAAGGCCACTCAAGTGACCATATTTCCTTGAAATTTTCCCAGATTAACCTTTTCAAAATTAAAATGGATCTTTCAGTTGACATGTACAATTAAGTAGTAGTATATTCTTTTTTTCTAAGAAGATCTTGTCAAATTAATGGCGTTTCTTAAAATCAGTAGTGTCTTTGACTCTAGGAAATATGGCTGTCTGTCTTGTATTCAGTTGAAATTCTGGTTTGAGGTTTAAGATTGGGGCTTTGAAGTTGCCAAAGCTGTTATCTGGCATCATTTAAAAGAATTTGAACATTTGTATCTGCAGTTGGAAGAATGCTTATGTCTGAGACCCTGCAGTCAGACCTTAAAACAGAGACAGACCAGAAGGTTGGGGGCATGTATTTAATCACAAGAAATTCTGTTTTTGTTCTTTTTTTTTTTTTTTAATTACTTGTAGTGAAAGCCTTGCCCTCTATGAGTCTCAGTTTTCTCATCTCCTTAGTGGGGGAATTAGGTCAGATATCCACATCCATAACTGCCAAGACTTCCTGTTGACTCAGTGTGGGCAGCCCCTTTCCTTTAGCTAACTAGAAGGCTCATGCCCCCGACTTGTTACATAAGCAAGTGCTTTTTAGGTGGTAGGAGGCATCTGGCCTGTGATGCATGCATGGCCCTTTGGTTTCCGCTCCCTGGGTGTTTGAGGGTTGCTTGGAGACACAAGTCTGTTTGTAAATTACCTGACTTAAAGGTGTGGTCTCTGCTTTTTTCCCATGGGAGGGGAGGGAAGGGGGGTGTCCTCATGCCCAGGTCCTGCCTCTAGGTGAGGAGAGGGTCAGCAGTTCAAGGGGGTGATAACATGTGCCAGTGTGTTGAGGGGGCCAAATTTGCTGTTCCTCCTTCCTTGTTCAGTTCTAAGCCTGCTCTCGGGCCTGTGGAGTTCCCCAGATAAAATGCTCTGAAGAAGAGGACCTGCTCTTTTTGTCTGCTGGCCTCCGCTCTGCCAGGGCCCCACCCTGTGCTCTTCTAACCAGTAAAAGTCACAGCAGCATGTTTCCTTCCTGCAGAGAGAAAATCTGAGAGGCCTGGGCCAAGCCCTCGCCCCACCATGTCCTGAGAGCCTACTGTCAGTCTCTTGAGTGCCTTTAACCCTGTGCTCCTTTCTGGGAGGTCAGGCGGGACTGAGTGCAGGTTCTTGGCTGGGCTTCGCTTTGGGTTTGAGCTTGGGTTTTTCCACTGATTTGACTGACTGAGGAAGAATCCTTCCCTGAACATTACCTTTCAGTACTGTCAAGTAATTTTTTTAATTTGAGGGGAAAAAAAGTGAGGGCACAAAAAGAAATTTAAAAGATCTGTAATCCACCACTTTAAAAATAATTTTAAGAGTGTGTGTAGAGGGGGGGCCTTCCTGGTGTCACAGGGGTTAAAGTCTCAGTGCTGTCAAGCTATTGGCAACCACTGCAGCATGAGTTCGATCCCTGGCCAGGGAGCTGACCTTCATAGCGCAGCAGACCTCTCCTGTCTCGCCCGCTGCTCCCCTCAGCAGTGTATTTCAGTCAGTCTGCCTGTTCTGCTCCCCACTCTATCTCTGGTGAATCCTCTCCTCACCCTCTACCACAAACACACACCTCTGGCCTACACCCCACTTCTTTTATGCATAATTAAATAAAAATAAATCTTTTTTTATTTTATTTTTTTTATTATTATTTTTTTTTTATACATGCAAGCTGGGGTACAGGCCAGAGGCGTGGGGCGGCGAGAGGGTTCACCAGAAACAGAGTGGGAAGCAGCACAGGCAGATCAGAAACACACTGCTGAGGGGAGCAGCGGGCGAGGCAGGAGAGGTCTGCCACACCATGTGGGATTCTCCCCGGCCGGGCGTCGAACTCG
>PVIJ01010792.1:9355-58332 GCA_004024925.1 Scalopus aquaticus | reverse complement strand
ATCATAAATGAAAAAGGAGAAATCACAACGGACACAGCAAAAATAAAAAAAAATAATCAGAGATTACTATAAACAGCTATACGGAAACAAGTATAACAACCTAGAGGATATGGACAAATTCCTAAAACTATACAATCACCCAAAACTAGACAAAGAAGATATAGAACACCTAAACAGACCAATCACAAGTAGTGAAATTAAAACAGTAATTAAAAACCTCCCCAAAAACAAAAGCCCAGGACCAGATGGTTTCACAAATGAATTCTACCAAACATTGAAAAACGAAATAGTCCCTATATTACACAAACTCTTTCAAAAAATCGAGAAGGAAGGAGTACTACCAAACACATTCTATGAAGCAAATATTACTCTAATACCGAAACCAGACAAAGACAACACAAAAAAGAAAATTACAGACCAATCTCCCTAATGAATACTGATGCAAAAATATTTAATAAAATCTTGGCCAATAGGATCCAACAATGCATCCATAAAATAATACACCACGACCAAGTGGGATTTATCCCAGGGGCACAAGGATGGTTCAACATCTAAAAATCAATCAATGTAATCCAACACATCAACAAAAAGAAAAATAAAGACCATATAGATGTTTTTTTTTTTTAATTAATTTATTTTTTTTTTATTTATACATACAAGCTGGGGTACAGGCCAGAGGCGTGGGGCGGCGAGAGGGTTCACCAGAGACAGAGCAGGGAGCAGAACAGGCAGATCAGAAATACACTGCTGAGGGGAGCAGCGGGCGAGGCAGGAGCGGTCTGCCGCACAATGTGGGACTCTCCCCGGCCGGGCGTCGAACTGGCGTCGAACTCGCGTCGCCGCTGTGGACAGCTCCACAGCGCAGCGCTTAACCCCTGCGCCACCAGGGAGGCCCCCATATAGATGGTTTCTTAAAGTGGTTTCCCTAGAGTTTACTATATACATTTGCAACTAATCCAAATCCATTTTCAGATAATGCTAAATTACGTCATAAGTAGTATGAACACCTTATAAAATAACACTAACTCCTTCTTCCTGTTCCTTGTATCATTGTGGTCATTCATTTCACTGCCTCTACCAGTTACTGCTTGTAACCTTGGACAATTTACTTTAAATCTGTGTTAGTTTCCTCATCTATAAAGCAGAATAATAACTGAACTAACTTAACAATGTTTCATGCTTAGAGTAATGCCTAGAACATAGTAAACTCTGTGTATTAGTTACTATGATTTATAATACTTTGCTGATTTATTACTCCTTTGAAATTTTTTCCATATAGTTTCTGATTTTTTTTTCAGATTGGTTTTGTTTCCTTTAGTAATTTGGAAAAATTTTGTACTTTTCATTACCTTTTATTGATGTACTTAATATTTTGCAAAGTAATCACCATACCTATTTCCTGCTTTTGTTGTCCTAATTTCCCTGAAATTTATAGCTGGTTTGTTCATAATGAATTGTTTTGCCTTCCATTCTGCCTCACTTACAGATTGCTTCCAGAAAAATGAATTTTCATGTGATTATTCAGCATCCCCTCCCCTGCTGTTCTTTGGTGCCATTCAGTTCTACGAGTGCTTTCACTGACAGCTCATGGATCCTGTTCCCATTGTTATATCAAAGAAAAGTGTTATTTTAACCTTTTCAAGATATGTCACAAACTTTGGGGAACTCTGCCTTGCCTATTCTATAACCACAGATGATGTATTGTATCTTTCTACGATCCTGTTAGACCTCAACAACATTTGGCAATCTCACCTTTTGTGTGTGTGTGTGTGTGTGTGTGTGTGTGTGTGTGTAGGGGTCATAGACCTCACTTGGTTTTATCAAAGATGGAGCAACATTTCTTTTTCCATTGACTTTATTGTGTTCTCTAAAAAGAGAAAAGAACGATATGGTCTTTTGAGTATAATTTAAAAACCAGAATATATTTTCACAATGAATACTTATTATGTATTTTTATTTACATGTTTCTCCCACTAAGATCTACTTTAGGATGTGACTAATTGGTAGTAATTTAATCTTATAAAAACCATTTGTGTGTGTGTTTTCTTTTATAACAGCAACTAAGACATGAAAATCTGGTCAATCTGTTGGAAGTATGTAAGAAAAAAAAACGATGGTACCTGGTCTTTGAATTTGTTGACCATACAATTCTTGATGACTTGGAACTCTTTCCAAATGGACTAGACTACCAACTAGTTCAAAAGTACTTGTTTCAGATTATTAATGGAATTGGATTTTGTCACAGTCACAATGTAAGTATTTAGTTTAATTAATTATTTGACAATTTTTTCCTACCGTTTTCCTTCTAAATTATTTTTTTCTTGAGTGACATTGGTTTATTACACTGTGTATGATTTAGGGATATGGGTGCTCACCTCTTCAGATATATGTTATCGTACCACACCCACCACCAAAGCACCAGTAAGCCTCCTCCATAGTTTAGTTCTTTGGTATTTTGCCAATTGTTGACTCTTCCGTTGACAGTCACATTATTTAATGAGACACTTTAAATTTTTTTTTTTAATTTTGGGTTACAGTTTTGCTCCTCCATATGTGCAAATATTCCACTCACCCGACCCCCACACCAAAAGACCTGTGCCAATACATCATACTCCTCCCACACTTACCCTCTCCCTCCCCTGTTCTCTCTGGTAACCACTAAATTCTTTCATTCACTAAGTTGAGATTTTTTTTAAAGATTTATTTATTTATTCATATAAAAGCTGGGGTGTAGCCCAGAGGTGTGGGAGGGGGGGTGAGAGGATTCACCAGAGACAGAGTAGGAAGCAGATCAGGCGGATCTACTGAATACACTGCTGAGGGGAGCAGCAAGCGAGAGAGGATAGGTCTGCTGTGCCATGTGGGAAGCTCCCTGTCGGGAGATCGAACTCATGCTGCAGTGGCTGCTGATAGCTTCATAATGCTGAGACTTAACCCCTTGCCCCACCAGGGAGGCCCTAAGTCCAAGACTTATTCCTGATGTATTTTTTGATGTGTGTGTGTGTGTGTGGTTTTTTTTTTTTTTTTGCTGTTCTTGTTTATATTCCACAGATGAATGCAACTATCTGCTATCTAATTCCTATACACTTCCTGACTGACTTAATTACATCAGGGTCCATCCATTTTGTCACAAAAGCCACTATTTCATCTTTTTAACCACTGTCTAGTATTCCATTTAATATATATTCCACAATTTCTTTTCCATTCATCTATTGGAGGGCCCTTAGGCTCTTTCTATCACTTGGCATTTGTGGACAGTGCTGCTATGAATATAGTTGCACATAAATCTTTTCATATCAGATTTTTTACATTTTTTGGATGATTACCTAACAGAGGTATTGCTGGATCATACAGAATTTCCATTTTTATTTTCTTAAGAAATCCCCATAGCTTTTCCATAGAGGCTACACCAACTTGCATTCCCATGAACAGTGGATGCGGGTTCCTATTCACCTCATCCTCAGTAACGTTTATTGTTTCCATTCTTTTTGATATGGCCCATTCTTACAAGAGTGAAGTGGCATCTGATTGTGGTTTTGATTTGCATTTTTCTTTTAATAAATGATATTGAACAATTTTTCATTTATCTATAAGCCATCTGAATGTTTCTTTAAAGTGTCTGTTTAGGTCTTTTGCTCAAATTTTGATTAGGTTATCTATCTTCTTGTTGGATTATTTTAGTACTTTGTAAATTTAGGAAATTAGCCCCATGTCAGATGTGTGATGTGCAAATATTTTTTCCCATTTCTGTGGGTTGCCTTTTTGTTTTTGTGGTGGTTTATTTTGAGGAACAAAAGCTTTTTAGTCTGATGTTTATTTTGCTTTGATTTTCTTTGCCATTGGAGTTGAGTCACCAAATACATATTTGGTAATAGATGTCCTATAGTGTGTCACCTATATTTTCTTTTCTTTTGTAGTTTTATTCTTATAGCCAATTATTTACTCATTTTGAGTTAATTTTTGTGTATGTAGTTAAGTATGGATGTAGTTTTATTTATTTATTTATTTATGCATGTGACTGGCCATGTTTTTCAACACCAGTTGTTAAAGAAATTTTCTTCTCTCTACTGTATGGCCCTGGCTCCTTGTCAAAAATTAACTGTCCATATTTGTGTGTGTTTATCTCTGGACTTTCTATTCTGTTATGTTGGTCTGAGTTTATTTTTTGTTCCAATACCATACTATTTTGACTACTGTTCCTGCGTAATAAAGTTTTAAGCCTGCAAGTATTGCTCTACTTTTCTCTCATTATTGCTTTAGTTTTCAGAGCCTTTTGTGGTTCCATATAAATTTTATAATAGTTCAGTTTCCTTTTAAAAAAAGGCACTGGGATTTTTATATTTATTGCATTGAATCTGTAAATTGCTTTAGGTAATATTGCCAGTTTAATGTTGTTTAATGTTATTGCCAGTTTAGTGTTATTCTTCCATTCCATGAGATGGGATATCTGTTTTCTTTGTGTCTTCTTTTATTTCCTTTAGCAGTGTCTTATAATTTTCAGTGTATAGGTCCTTTACCTCCTTTGTTAAGTTTACTCCTGATTATTTGATTCTTTTTTGTGTGGTTGTAAATAGGATTGTTTTTCTTATTTTCCTTTCTTCCGAGACATTGTTTGCATATAGAATTGCAACTGATTTTTGTGTCTTGATTTTGTATCTTGCCACATTGCCATATTCATTTATTATTTCTAGTAGGTTTTTGGGTTCTCTAGTATATATCTAATAGTCATTGGGTTCTTTATGTATATTAATAAACATTTCATCTGCAAATAGTGACTGTTTCACTTCTTTTCCTATTTGGATTCCTTTTATGTTTTTTATTTCCCAACTGCTTCAGCTAGGACTTCTAATACTATGTAGAATAATAGTGGTGACAGTGGACATCTTTGTCTTGTTCCTGATGTTAGTGGAAATGCTTTCATCTTTTCACCATTAAGTATAAAGTTGAACTTGGGTTTGTCATACATGGCTTTTATAATGTTTAGGTAAGTTACACTTATTTCCGTTTTATTGAGTGTTTTTATCATAAATAGATTTTGAATTTTATTGAACTCTTTTCAACATCTATTGAAATGATAATGTGATTTTTATTATTCATTTTGTTGATATGATGAATTATACTGATTGGTTTGTATATGTTAAACCAGACTTACATTCCTAGGGCATGATTCTCGTAACATATTACTGTATTCAGTTTGCTAGGGTTTTGTTGAGGATTTTGGCATCTATATTCATCAGGGATATTGGTCTTTAATTTTCTTTTTTTGTACTGTCTTTGGTTTTGGGAATAAGATAATGTTGGTCTCGTAGAATGTGTTGAAGACTTTTTCACCCTCTAGGTTTTTTTTTTTTTTTTTTTTTTTTAGTTTGAATAGGGATAGGTATTAGGTCTTCTTTGACAGTTTGGTAAAATTCACTGGAGAAACTGTCAGGTACTGGGCATTTGTTCTTAGGAAGACTTTTATTACTCTTTCAATTTCTGCATCTGTGTTTAGACTGTTTAAACTGTCTTTTTCATCCCAATTCAGTCTTAGAAGGTTGTATGAAATGATGCAGACTCATAAAATTGATTTTAATAAGACTAATGTTGAGGGGTTTTCCCTGGTGGCATTGGGGTTAAGTCTCAGTGCTATCACATCTGTGGCCTGAGTTTGATCCCAGCTGGGGAGCTAACCCACATATGGCACAGCAGACCTTTCCTGTCTCACCTGCTGCCCCCCTTAGCAGTGTATTTCAATAGATCCACTTGTCCTGCTCACCAGTCTCTGGTGACTCTTCTCACCTTCCTGCACCTCTGGCCTACACCCTAGGTATGTGTAAATAAATAAATATAGATCTTTAAAAATAAACAAATAAATTCACAATTTAAAAAACAAACAAAATTAGTATTGAGACCATATCTCTTTGTTAGCGCAGACTCATAATTTTCAAGCTCAGGAGACTAAATGACTGTTTAGTTAGTTAGGAAGCTATCATAGTTCCAGAGAAAAAATGCATGTAGTATAATTATAATGTTGGCTAGACAGGAACCAAATCTTACGAGGTGTTAGTGAATCAAATGGAATCAATCTGTGAAGACTGATTCATCTTCCTCATAAGAAGGATGATATCTTTCCAGTGGGCCTGTGATATTTGAAGTTAGATGACTAAGCTCCTCGCATTCATCTCCATGCTAAGGATAGGCTTGCCAGTGGAATACACACACACACACACACACACACACACACACACACACACACACAAATCATTGGCACTCTCTTTTGAATTATTTGAATCAATTCTGCCTACATTGGCTTCTGTGTCTCTCTGTTTTTTATACTTTCGTGACTAATCAATTCATATTTAATAACACATTTTGCATCATACTGACACATTCAGGCAGTTTAGTAATTAAGTGTTGCTGGCATGAGTGCTATTCTCTCTGTAAGGGAGAAGGTGCTAATATCCAATGGTTTCATGGATTAACGTCAGAGGGCTCATGTATCACTTAAAACTGTGTAAAATGTAGTGTTTATGGGGTGAGAACTGATTTTACTCTGATTTATGACCACTTACCTCCAGCAAACTCTTGTGTTTAGTCATGCTATTTTTTTATTGTCCATTTATTCAGACTCTTCTAATTATGATTTCACATCCTTCCTCCGTAAACCTACAGTAGCTTTTTCCCAAAGCTCACTCTTAACCCTCTATTAAACATCAATAATAGTAGAACTTATTTCATAGGGCTATTAGAAGGATAAAATAAGTTAAGACTTATAAAAAACATATGAAACAGATAGGATAATGCTTGACACAGAAATGACCAAGTATTAGCTATCATATGTCAAAAATATATCCTAAAATCTTACTTTCTGGGCAGATAACCCTTTCTACTCTTTAAACAGACAAATAATTATTGTAGAAAATAGAATTTTAAAGGAAAAAAACTAGCTAGGTTATTCCTGGATTGTGGACATATGGAACTTTAAATAATAGGTGGATACTGTTTTAATGTGCTGGATTTGTTGTAATTGTGTTTTTTCTAATAGCATTTTAATCCTTTCATGAGCTGAGTCAAGTAAATATATTTAAGAACAAATTACAGTTACTGTCATTTAAGGTTGATCCAATTAATACAGGGTATTATGAGGTATTTGTAGATACCTAAAAAAGTTTTTTGCTGAAATTACTATGTATGATCATTTATTTAAGACATGACATTATTGAAGTACCATATCAGAGCCTATTATTTTCACAAAACTTTGCTTGACCACCAAAATCTGCAACAACTTGTTTTTTCTTAATTTCTTTCATTGTTACAAAATTTATGGAGTATTATAGTAGGGAGGGCTGATGGCAATCATGTACTTTAATCCCCTCATTTGAAGGGATGCAGTCAAGTTGTCTGTGACCATACTGAAAACCTGAGACTAGAACACTGGTGTCCTAACTCCCAGTTCACCTCTTTCTGCTATAGAATAGGGGATACGGGACTGGCCCTGTGTCCTCAACATGGATGTCTAGGATGTGATAGAAGCTGGTAGCTTATGCAAAATGCTCAGCCATGGCAGATTGCCATTTAGGATGCTGGATCACTGAAATAATTTAAAACAGATATTTTGAGGCCTAAAATTTGTTTTGCCTATAGAGTTTTTAGTATTGTCTCTATTTCAATGTCCTGTTTTCTCCTTCCACAGTGTGTCCTTTAGAAAACTTAACCACTGACCTTGTTTTACCTTACTTGCTTGGTGAATGTCTGCACTTGGGTGCTCAACAGTTCACCCAAAAACTCACATGGCTTAAACTAAGCTATAATTATACCATCAAACTTTTTCTAGGCTTTTCTCTAAAAGAACTATCATTCTTTTAGGTTCACAAGTTTAAATAAAATATTTGAGATTACTTCATAAATTCCGTTGATTTTTCATTTATAGTATTTTTAAAATGCATATCTTCCTTTCTGTTCCTTCCTTCCTTTCTTTCTATTCCTTTCCATTTGAGTACCAGCCTAGTATAGTCTTTATAACCTCATAGTTGTCCCACTGCTCTTCTCCCTCACTCTTGTCACTCTGTCCAGTTAAACTTGTTTATGGCCAACATCTTCTGTACACACTATGCCCCTCATCTTGACACAAGCCCAGCCATCCCAGGCTGGCAGTTGAGGCACCTCTCTTTCCTAGCATATAACTTCTCCTCTAGAGAAAATATTTCCCCAGAATTTCCCAATCTATTCTCATCTTTGCTTTTTTTTCTTAATATTTCCAAAAGGGCAGGTTTATTAGAAAAAAATAGAGAAGAAGATACTTGCATAGACATAGCCAGCAGAAAGGGATTAGTTTGTTAAAAAAGATGCCTGGAGGGCCTCCCTCATGGCGCCGTGGGTTAAGTCTCAGCATTATGAAGCTATCCAGAGCCACTGCAACACGAGTTCAATCCCCACCAGGGAGCTTCCCACATGGCACAGCAGACCTCTCCTGTCCCTGCCCTCTGTTCCCCTCAGCAGTGTATTTCAGTAGATCCACTTGTTCTGCTCCCCACTCTGTCTCTGGTGAATCCTCTCACACCCCCAGACCTCTGGCCTACACCCCAGTTCTTGTATGCATAAATAAATAAATCTTTAAAAAACATAAATAAAAGAGATGCCTGTATAGACACAGGCGGGCCCGTCTTGGGATAAGAGATGCCATCTTTGTTCTTTTGCTCTTCTCGATATATTCACTTGGATTGCCCTTCCCTTTCTCTAGCTCATACTTTGTTTTAAGGACTTTACTTGGAGTCCACCCATTTCACAAAAATTTCCTTTACCACCACAGTCTCCAATAATAGCTTTATTCTCTTGGTCTGAAGAGCAATCATTAACAGAATAATTAATTTGGTGTTTAATAATACATATTTCATCCAGTTCTTTGATTGTTTAAATAGAACTTGAAGCAGAAGTGTTCTTTCTTCACCAAGTAGGCCCTAATTTCTTTAAAGCAAGCAACAATTTTATATGCTCTTATTTGTATTCATTATAGAGACCAAAACCAGTGCTCTCAACATGGCAGGTGCTCAAAAAAGAATTAACTTACTCAAATTGATGTGTCAACATATGTCATACTCTGCTCTTTGTCTTAGATCATACATAGAGATATAAAACCAGAAAATATATTAGTCTCCCAGTCTGGTGTTGTTAAATTATGTGATTTTGGATTTGCTCGGACGCTGGCAGCTCCTGGGGAGGTTTATACTGATTATGTGGCCACTCGATGGTACAGAGCTCCAGAACTACTGGTTGGTGACGTCAAGTATGGCAAGTAAGACATCAGTGAGGGGGTGGGGTGGATAAGTGGAATAAATTGTTTTTTTTTTCTTTTTAATAAAATGGAATATATTTCTAATATAATAAAAGATTCCCCAAACTCTAAAAGGAACCCTAGAAAGTGATATGCAATCATTTTTGGTGCTCCCCCTTTAAACATTCTTGTGAAACCTTATTTTGAGCCTTATTTTAAAGATAGGGAAATCAAGTTGAGTGAGTGGTCTGTTTGTTTACAGTGGGTTGGAAATATATTTACTTATCACTTGTAAAGAGAGATTAACACATAGATTGGCTAAGTCTGACACTGTTGGAATGAGGTGAGGTGGAGTAGGCAAGTGTGGGAGTAGGAACAAGTAAAACGTTTTTAAAACAAATTATCTTCATAAGTGAATTCTTCAGAGAAGGCATTGTAGCTTTATTGTTTTTTAGTCGAAATCTTTCTGTTTTCTACAATTACTCTATTTGCTATAATTACTCAGCTAATGTTTTTTGATCACTCAGTTCTTATTGCCATGTGTAATATGGGAATTTTATAATTTCATACCATTTCATAATTTATCTATAACCTTACGCAATGTCAAGGTAGTTGTCCCTATGATAAATGATGTCAGCATATTTTTGAGTTTTTGTGACTGATTTTCAAGACAATATTCTTATCTTCCTCCTATTAGCTTTCAGTTCTTCTTGTTACTGTATTATGTCCTTGACTATCTTCTTCTGGCATGCTGTTTTTAGTGCACTAAAACATAGACTGATTAACCTATTAGAATTACATGTAAACAAAGAATGATAGGTCTGCATGGAAACATGAAAAAACTTATTTCCAGAATAAAGTATATGTAATTATTGTTTTGACTTTTCAGAAACCTTTGCCTACTTATGTCACATGATTGAAGTTTCTGGAAATTTGATAAGTAAACTTGGGAGTTAGTACATTACATTTTAAAGGAACGTCTTTTTTTTTTTTTTAGGAATGTCTTTTTTTTGAGCAATTTAAGTCTCTCTATCCCTTTTCTCAATATCAAGAATTACAAATAGTAATATGCAGAACATAGTCACAGTAGACATTAAAATGCCAGATTTTACACTACACTGCATTTCTTTCAGGGCTGTTGATGTGTGGGCCATCGGCTGTCTGGTAACTGAAATGTTCATGGGGGAACCCCTCTTTCCTGGAGATTCTGATATTGACCAGCTATATCATATTATGATGTGTTTAGGTAAGATTGTACATCTGCATTTTAAATTTCAGGTATTTTTCCCTACAAACTACATTTTGCAAGCTACAGACCATTGATGTATTAAGTTGCTGTGTATTTTAATTGGCAATAGGGAGCAAATAGGAAAACCTTATGTATGAATATGTGTGTGTATGCATATATATGACATATGCTCTTAATCATGCTACCTCTTCACCCTGTCCCCACTCCTCTAACAGAAGAAAAAAGAAAAAGTTGTGTATTTTCTCTATACTTTTGTTTTCAATTAATCAAAAATGAAGAGGACGTAAATGATCACTTATTACCTTTGGGTCAGCCAGCATTTAGTGTAATATGACTATTACCCTCCTCCTCACCTCACATGGAGAGACAGAGATTTCCAAGATAGTTTGCTTACCACAAGTTTAACTTTTGTTGTTAGTACTTTGGACAAAAGTTCAGAGCTAGCCTATCACAGCCTTCTTATATTTGTTGAAAAATCAGCTTTATGTTGGGAGATGAGGTTTGGAAAATGGAAAAAATGGAAAAATATTTGGGGGAAAGGAAAAATATTATTCCTTTAGCTATTGAATTAGAAATTCAGGTTTCTTACACAGAATTTTCATGTATATTTCAAACTATATTAGGCATTATAGTAGAGAAAAGAGATAAAGTGCTCAAATCAGACCTTATATACAGGCATAAAGTTAGGTGATAAAAAATTAAATTCTTAAAGAGTATGAATTTCTGATTATATTACTATTAATCTTTTCATTGTTTTGGTCAGCACTTCTGTTTTGTTGTTAGAAATGAAGTGCTGGGGGCTTCCCTGGTGGCATAGGGGTTAAGTCTCAGCACTATCACACTATAACCCCTGTGGCCTGAGTTGGGTCAGGGCCAGGCAGCTAATCCACATATGGCACAGCAGACCTCTCCTGTCTCACCTGCTGCTCCCCTCAGCAGTGTGTTTCAGTAGATTCACCTGTTCTGCTCCGCACTCTGTCTCTGGTGAATCCTCTCATCCTTCACACCTCTGGCCTACATTCCAGTTCTTTTATGCATAAATCAATCAATCAATCTTTAAAAAAAAAAGAAATGAAGTGCTGGATATATCCAGAAAATTATAAAATGTTGTTTACCTGTCTTTTTCCTATGCTTCCTCATGTATTTGGTTCTATGTACAGTGGTGTGTAAGCTTTTTAAAATGAATATATTGAGATAGGAATGTTAATTTACTTGAGTTGACTTGCATCAAAACCATTATAAAGACTGCCAGGTGTTATTACTGAAAGAGCACTGGCTTTCATTGTGCATGCTGAGAAAGCCCCAGGTCCATTTGCTGTGTTCCCTCTTTTCTCTACTCCTTATCATCTCTTTGCCATTTCTATCATGATGTATAATGACAGAGATGTGTGCTACTTACACTTCCAGGTAATCTAATTCCAAGACATCAGGAATTATTTTATAAAAATCCTGTGTTTGCTGGAGTAAGGTTGCCTGAAATCGAGGAAACAGAACCTCTTGAGAGACGCTATCCTAAGCTCTCTGAAGTTGCTGTAGATTTAGCAAAGGTAATTACCCTTTTTTTCACTTTCTGACAGGGAATTTATATTATGGAGGCTTGATTTTCTCTTTTTTCCCCCCTTGCCTAGTTGATCTTTTAGATTAACAGTGTGTGATGATTTTACTTTATGTACATTAAGCATTTAAACAATTTAATGGGGGAGGGGAACTTCAGAAATAAAGACCTACAATTTTTAAGAAACCATTTAGTGTTATTTAGCATCCTGCAAGTGTGAAATATCCTCATAAATACATGTTCATAATGTTTAGCATTTAAAATGGAAGGCCTGTATAGGTGGAAAAGACAAGAATAGTAGGGTAAGAGAATAAAAAGGAGCAAAAGATTGAAGTATAGCGCCCAAGATCATGACCTTCATGTACTGTTAACTGAGCTTTGCTTAGTCACTGAATTTTCTTAAGTTAATTTACAAATGATCATCATCTCTGCCTTGTGTTTTTTCTTTTCCATTTTTCTTTATTTTTTGAAATGACTTTATGCTATAATTTTATGTAAGTTTTAGGTGTACATCATTAAAAATCAACATGTGTGTATATTTCATTAAGTTCACCACTGAAAGTTCAATTTGCTTGTGTTTGAAGAAAATATTAGGGAGACTCTTATTAGATCAAATTATCTCTGAAAATGAACCTTTTGGAATTATTAGCTCAAAAATTTCTTGCATAGTTAGGGTTGTCTTAAAGAATGGATTAAATAAGTATTTCTAAAACACAGGATCACATAACATTTACGTAAGGATTGTTTTCCTGCTTTTTTAATTATTTAAAAAATCTGGTAAGCTTACAACTATAACTAGTTCTCAGAGTAATATATTTCTACTTTCCTGCATAATCTTCTGACAGATACAAATATTATTCATTAACAACTTTATGATATATCTGTAGGGAGATTTAAAGGGAATGCAGGTAAAACTATTTTCTAACATATCTCTTAAGAGTAGAATCATATAACTTTTAAAACATTTTATTATAGAAAATTTCAAACAGAATAGTAGTATAACAAATCCTCACTTATTCATTATCTAGCTTCAACAGCTAGCAACCTTTTGATAATTTTCTTTCATCTATTCACACCATTCTCAATTTTTTTTTGGGGGGGAGGGAAGAGGGACGTTTTGAAGCCAATCCTAGATACATTATTTCATTTATAAAATACCTTAATTAATTGAAGAACTTTTCTTATTCATTTAAAGATACATATACATATTTTTCTACCGTTCAGTATTCCAATGAATCAGAACAAGATCTGCATTACAATAAAATCATCTATATAAAGTTTCTAGCACAATAATAAGCACAGAGTAGGTCCTGTCCCTTCCTTTCTATATGGCTTTGAAATTTTAAAAAACTCATGATAATTCCTTAATATCACAAAATATCAGCGTCCAAAATTTCACTGATTTTTCTCATATTTTCTTCTTATAGTTTGAATTAGGGTCTACATTATTTCTATAGGCCTCAATTGGTTGATTTGTCATTTTTAAGACTTTTACTTTGTAAACTCCTCTTCATCACTTTCCTTTTTGTTTAAACCTTGACACTTATTTATTGAGAAACTAAGTTGTTTGTCCCTTAGAACTTTCCAAATAGTGTAATTTAATGTACTCCTCTGTGTCCATATTCTTATAAACTGATAGTATAACTGGAGTTTGATCAGAATCAGGTGTTTTTTTGCAGCAAGACTGCTTCACAAGAGATTTGTATATTTTCTTTTTTTTAAAGATTTATTTATTTATACAAGCTGGGGTACAGGCCAGAGGCGTGGGATGGCAAGAGGGCCCACCACAGACAGAGCGGGGAGCAGAACAGGCAGATCAGAAATACACTGCTGAGGGGAGCAGCGGGCAAGGCAGGAGAGGTCTGCCGCACCATGTGGGATTCTCCCCGGCCGGGCGTCGAACTCGCATCGCCGCTGCCGACAGCTCCACAGTGCAGCGCTTAACTGCTGCGCCACCAGGGAGGCCCGATTTGTATATTTTCATATAGAGATCCTGAATATGGTGGCATTGGTGGTCATTGTCAGGGTTTGTGCTTTATTCCTATCATTGAATATAGATGTTTAGATTTCATTGACTAGATAAAAGAATTGTCTATATTTAGAAATGTCAATATAGGTAGTTATTTTTGATATGAACTAATATATCCCTTGTTTTTCTAGAAATGCTTACATATTGACCCAGACAAAAGACCCTTCTGTGCTGAACTCCTGCACCATGATTTCTTTCATATGGATGGATTTGCTGAGAGGTATAGTATTGACACATATTTTCCAGGTCATCCCAACCTACAGTTGGAATAAGGCCTCCATTACCAGTAACAAACAGTAGTTTTTTTATATCTCTACTCACTTTTTCAGGATCTCAAATATCTACCAACTTATTTTCATTTACCCTCAGCAATAACATAATTCCTAGGAGTGATCCTTTGCCTTCTTCACTAAATAAGGGCTCCTGGTTTTTGCAAAGCAGCCACTTCATGCTTTGTTTCTGTCACCCTGTGATGACATCTGAATTTCTTTTTTTTTTTTAATCATTGATTTCTATGTTGCTACCCACAAGTGATGCCATCATCTTGGGCAGTTGCAAAGGTTCCAACCCGATTGGTGCCAAACTTACATCATACCCAATCTCAGGGTACTGTTAGCACCACTGGGGTCCTTGATACGCCAAACCTGTTTTGTGCCAGAGCTGCTGGAGTAGTCTCTTGGGCTGTTCCAGCTACTGGCGTCAGTGCTACTGACTGTAGTGAGATGTGTGACAATGGCCATTGCTGTATATTTTTTGCAAATCTATTTAATATCTAGCTAATAAAAGATAGCTGGATTTTCATATTTGCTTCTACATTCAGTTAGTTGTGACATGCTTTGGCTGAAGTATATGAAGAAATTCTGGCCTCACAAATAGGTGTAACTGGAAAATGGAAGAGAATTTTAATAATTCTTTCAGATAACTGTGGCTAGGCTCCTTTGAATCTGTACCAAAAGCTTTGATATACCAAAACTTGATAGTGGTAGCTTCTTTCTTTTATTTCCTTCTTTAATTAAATTATTTTTATAGAGGTAAAGTTGGGCTACAACACTATATATGTTTTAGGGGCATAGGTTCACATGTGTTCAAATGCCACCAAAAATCCTTGGATAGTGGTAGTTTCTTAAAAGTTAGTCACACTGTGAAATCTGAAACCATATCAATGAATTTTTCTTACCCTTTTACATTAAAATGCACTTGTCTATCTTGTACCTTGTATAGATCTTTTACACATGCATGTTTTTTGTAACATGGCATATTAGTCATTTAAAAAATATTGGTTTGCCAAGTTATGCTGATTTTTAAAATGTTGACATATTTCATTACACAATATTAAAAGGTCACATTTTCTCTCATCAGAAGTCTTTATTGGCAATATACTAAGCCCCAGTAGTGGATATAAGCTAACAGTATTCTAAGTTTTGCTTAAAACTTTTTTTATCATTGATACAAATGCTGTCAGTTGTTATCATTGAATTGACAAATTTTTTAAAGAAAATATCTGCCAAATACCCCAAGTCTGAATAGCCCTAGCCTCCTGTCAATTTTTCTTTTTTGTTATTATTTTTAATTTTTAAAATAATGTGGAGATATTATTATTATTAAAAATAAAATGGAGATATTAATATATAGCATTATATTCACTTAAGGTGCACAGTATAATGATTTAATACATGCATATATTGAAAATTGATCCCCATAACATGTTCGGTTAACATCTATGACTATGTCAGAAAATGTGTGATATGAAGAACACTATCACTGCTGGTATGGCTTGGTGTCGCTGCTTCAGCTTTGGTAAGGAACCAGCAGTTTTCCCCATCATTGCTTTGTACCATCAGTGCAGATGTTAATATGGTGAAAAGAAGATATGAATATCTTTGACCCTGTGAACCTACAGAAAGGTTTCAAGGGAGGGATGTCTGCAAACTACCTTTTGAGATGTGCTAATCTAGGCCATAATTTTTCTCAGTTTAAATAATGTAACCTAGTTGAACATTGAATTTTTAAAACTAGTGTCTTGAAAGCATTTTTTCTAGATTTATTTGTCTCACATTATTTTATTGACAAATATATTTTTGTGTAGATTTTCTCAGGAGCTGCAGCTAAAAGTACAGAAAGATGCCAGAAGTAGTTCTTTATCTAAAAAAACCCTAAACAGAAAGAAGGAAAAAGATGATGCCTTGGGTGAAGAGAGAAAAACACTTGTGGTACAGGTAAATTTCCAAGTTTTAATAAAGTGTATTATACTTTAATATATCTATTCTTAAATTTTTGGAACAAACATTTTATAAAATTTTTAAGTGATGAACAAGTTATCTTTTGGCTTACTTGTAAAAACATATCTTCCCTATAGATGTTACATATTTAAAAATCTTAATATATCATGTTTTGAATGTCACCTGTATATGAGAATGTATACCAGAGTGTGCAATAGATCTTGTTAGGAAATCACATTCATCTAAGAACATTTCGACTCAATGCACACTCACAAACGTGCACACAGCATTTTTTTCCTTTAAATGATAGGCAAGAAAAATATATTTTAAGAACTTTATATAAAGTAGAGCTTGAGAGTTGGGTATTGAATTTATTTTAACTTTACTTTTTCTGGTATGTTATCCACAATCTGTTCTTGATAAGGTAATTCAAATCCACCACCAACATTTTTTCATTTTCTCAAGTGAACCAAAAGAAGAAAGAATTCTCTATTTTATGTTCCATGACTCTTCAATATGTAAGAACAGAAGTGGATATGCTTGGTTCCTCTTCCATGTTTGTTTCCCATTGAAATATATATATTTGAAATTATATATACAGTGTAAATTAAAATGTACATGTATGTTAGAACTAGTTTGATAAATCAAGGGTCCTGAGATTAATTTTAATTCCACAGGTAGAATGAAGAAACAGGGGCACAGAAAGGGTGATGTTGATGGAGTTTTGTTTAGTTGAGAGTACTTGACAAGAAAAGGTGATTTTTCATCCTCCTTATCACTAATGGTACTAATATTTTTATTGGTGGTCAGGATACCAATGCTGATCCCAAAATTAAGGATTCTAAAGTCTTTAAAATAAAAGGGTCAAAAAGTGATGGAGAAAAAACTGAAAAAGTTAATAAAGCTTCAAATGCCAGCTGTCCTCATGACAATGGGACAAGCCACACCAAAACAGTGCCTCCAGCGAGCCGCAGAGATGGCAGCAACAGCGGTGTGGATCACACAAGGAGTCCAGGCATGGCTATCCCCCCGCTTACACAGAATCTTTCTGCTGTGGCTCCTGCTATTAATTCTGGACTGGGGACTACCCCAGGAGTTCAGAGTTACAGGTATGAATTAGAAAAATAAGGACAAATGTTATTTAAGGATATATTTGCAAATTGAACAAGTGTCGATTCAGCCACGTTGTATGACTGCTCAGACTTCTTGGCTGCTGTTCGTCTTGTCAGGTTACTATTTCAAAAGACTTTTTGGCCTATTTGCTTTTGATTAAAAAAAACGTTCACCTGAGTCCTCAAAAAGTAGAGTTGCATTGTTTAAGGTAAAGAGAAACCACCGCTATTTAGTCTAATAACATGAAAGGGATTTGTCCTAATCAGTTATTGATTTTGAGGGTCTGCCACTGTGGGGTGGGGTGTGGCTGGAGTTATGTAGTGATACAAAGACTCTCCTCTTGAGAATTTTGCTGAAATGGAGGTAATTTTATGATACTTGGGGGCTGGTGGGAGGTGTGAAGCTAGTTGTAAATACAAAATGTTTCACCAGATCTGTGAGTATTGTGTATTTTTAAAAAGGCATTCAATTTCTGATTAAGTTGTATGTTACTTGGTGTTCTGTTGCTTAGTTTTGTGCTTGGAAAAATAAGTAATGCTGGTTCTAACATAAATTTTATGTTGTTACAGAGTGGACGAGAAAACCAAGAAGTATTGTATTCCATTTGTTAAACCAAATAAACATTCTCCATCAGGCATTTATAATATTAATGTGACCACATCGGTAAGTGAATTATTTCTGGTTGTTGAAGAGCAATCATTAGTAATTTCTAGACTTTTATAAAGTATGATACTGAAGGGCTGAGAATTTTATTTGGAGGCATATTGTAGAGACTTAATTATGCATTTATCATCCCAGCCTGTTGTAATCATAAATGTGAAAATCGTAAAATTTAAGTAAGTTTTGTAAGTTTGGAAACTTAAGAATAATATTACTTTTACAATGACATCTGTTTTAATTTTCTGGTAACATTAAATTTTCTTAACATAATGTTTGGTAATTGATTCTTTTTTAGGGTAGATAAGATAAATATGCTTACCTTCCCACACCAGATTTTTGGTGAAAGTATTCTATTTATGTATTTAACTAATATTTATTCGTTATCTATTATGTGTAAAACGCTGGCGATGTCAGTGTTTTACAAGTCAATCTTTCTCTTTAACAAACTCACAGGTTAGTAGATCAGCAAATGGTAACATAGTGTTGGATTGTAATAACAATATGTATAAGGTTCACAGGTCTTCTGAAGATTCAGAAGAGCATTATTATTCTCAACATAGTTGTCAGCATGCTTCTTTTTAAAGTCAAGTCAAATCATCATCACTCTTCCACTCAGACTCTCTGATTTCTCACCCCTGAGTCTGTGTGTGTTTGTATGACTCACCCCCCACCCCTCTATTCCACCTCCAGCTATTCTCATTCTTGATCCATCTATTGCAACTACAATGATTTCCTTATAATCCTGAAACATGGCCAGACTTCGTCCACATTTGGGCTTTTACATTTGCTATTTACTCTTCTTTGGAACATTCTTTTCCTAGATAATGCCAAAAAAAAATTGTTTATCTTCCTCTTTGGCATACAAAAAACCTTACTGTGAGATCTTCCCTATTATTATAAATAATTTTGTTTCCCATTATTCTCTATCTCTTTTCCTTCTTTACATTTTTTCATTCCAGGTATCTGACATCCTCTATATTCTCTTATGTATAAGTTGTCTATCTGCTCTCACTAGCACGTAAGCTTTCAAGGTAGAAATTTGTGCTTTGTTTTCCTCACTGTTCTACCCCATACCTAGGACAGTGAGTAGCACATTGAAACTGCTTAAGAAACATGGTAAATGAATTCTTATGGAGAGGGAAGAAGGAATGTATTCCCAAAGGAGTTTATTTCCTAGAAATTTCCCTACTCTACCTCTTTTTTCCTCAGAGCTGAAAAATATAAACTTCTTATCTTTCATGATTTGGACTTTGTATTTATTTTTCTATTAATTAATATTAGCATATAATTTCTGTACCCACAGTACTTTCTTTTTTTATATGCCCTACTGATTTCTTTGTGGATATTTGTGTATTAAATTCCTGGTCTGCTTTGGAAAATGATCGCCAAGACTTTTCAAAATAGTTCGTTCAGTGCCATTTTGCAGAAATTGGCATCAACCTTCTTTTTAGGAATTGCAAAATCAATGCTGGCTGATAATTTTAGATCTTTTTTCTGTTCCTCCTTCTATGAAAGAGGCAATCATGAAAGGAGATAAAGATTAGAGGGAAGAGGACCTATGTATTCTGTAGGTGTTTTTTCTTAATGAAAATGAGTAGAGACAGAGATAAACCTAAACTTTCTTCGACTTCTGGCTTGAAGATCAGTATCCTTCTCCCAAAGTTTATGCTCTGATTCTGAGATGGGAGTACATATATTGGTAAAAGTATCTCATGTATTGTATTTGTTATTCTTTGCGTAACTCTAGCAGTCTGAATTCACTATTTTCTGTACTTGCAATAGATTTTTGCAACAAATTATTTTATGTATAACATAAAAACCAAGCTAAGAGATGTGATACAAACCAGTTGAATAGCTCAAAACCAAGGTAGACCATAGTATTGTAAGCTGACAAACTTAAGCAAGTGTCTTAAGACCTGACCTTGCTGGCTTAAAGGACCAGAAGAATAATACCCATTTTTTTAACCTTTTACTGCTTGCCGGGACTTACAATGAAGGTTGGCAAAGGGAGGAGAAACTCATAGCAATCAAATAATCCACTTGTTAGCAATTTTAATACATTTAATAAAGAGGTTTGAAATAAATGGATGGAATTTTTTTTTGTGTTATGATAATCTTTAGAGTTTGTATTCTAGGCCTTTAAATCAAAAAATTTTAGGATATAAACATGTAGTAACAAAAGACAGTAAACCTAGCTTATCTGGAAGCTAATTGATTTGTATTAACCATTGTGATGCTATTAGGTCACTAGTGAAAAGAACCTACTGCAGGCAAATAAGAAACGAAGAGAATACTCAAAGACAGATGTCCATTTGCCTGAACTAAATTATAATCATCTCCCTGAACTAAGAGCCTTGGAAGGAATAAGTATGTTTATGATGTTTTTACATTTTCAACCCTTTTGTTTAAGTTATTTAAAATGTATGTCAAGTAAATGGAATATTAAAAATGAAAATTCATAGTAACATTACATATTTAACTGGGTAAATATATAAAATATATTCACACTGAGGGACAGATTATAGAATGTGAGAAACCAACAAAATGTCTAATTTTATCACTATGCCTATGGTTACTTTTATCTAGCTCGTAATTCCAGGCTAATGAGGAAAGACAACAAAAACATTTCAGAATCTCGAATTCCTTCTCTGGCTGCTATTGACCTTCATGCCCCCAGTATTGCATTACATCAGGTACAGAAATATTCCAATCGAATTTGGGTCTCATATTTCCTGTTAAAGTATTTCAGGAAGCGTTTGTTCTTGAGGATTAGGCAAGTTTGTTGGTGGGATCTTTAAAATTTTGCTTGTTAAATTTTGGTTTATGATTCATTGCACTTAGTAGCTTGATTTTGTGTGTGTGTGTGTGTGTGTGTGTGTGTGTGTGTAGTATCTTGATTATATGTATTACATACACACACAAACACACAAACATTTCCCAGCTTACAATATTTAGGTTTTTTATAGATGAAAAATATGTTTATAGATTAAAAGTATGTGTGTGTGTAGCCCAGCTATTGGTTTTATAGAAATACAGATTTTGTGGTACTTTGTAGTATTGCACTACATTAAACCCCAAAGTTATAACCTATCTTTCAAAACTGAAACTCTGAATTGTTTTTATTCTTTTAAATCTATTGTTGATTATAGATGATGAACACTTGAAACATATATAAATTTTATAATGGAATGTTACTGCAATAAATAATAAAATGTTATTTGACACCTTTCCCCAATCATATTAAAGATTTGCTTTTCCATATAGTCATCTTTTTTTATAATTTCTTTTCACTCTTGAAAATATTTGTTTCTGCTACTTTTATGCCAGCGACTACATAAACACTTTACTTCATTCCATAAATTTTAATATATTGTATTTTCATTATCATTCAGTTCAAACACTTTATTTTCCTTGTAACATCTTCTTTGACTCATGAATTATTAATGTGTTTAATGGCTGTATTTGTGGATTCCCTAGATATTTTATTATTGTTGATTATTTATTTATTTTAAAAAAAGATTTATTTATTTATGCATATAAGGTGGAGGCAGATCGACTGAAACTCGGGCTTCAGTGGCTCTAGATAACTTCATAGTGCTGTGACTTAACCTGTTGCCCCACCAGGGAGGCCCAATTTGTAATTTAATTTCATGTGATTAGAGAATATATGCCATATGATTTTGATTTTTTTATGCCTTTCTTAAAACTTTTTTTAACTGCGGTAACATTGGTTTATAAAATTGTTTTTGTGCTTCTGTTAGATTCCCTAAGATGTGTGTTTTATGGTGAAAAAATCTTTTTACCTTGAAATAACATGTATGTGTACAATACTTGTACATAATATTTTATAAATGTAAAATTAGATTAAATTGGCTGATAGTGTTCAGATCTGTTTTCTTAATGATTTTTTGTTTAGTTCTGACAGTTCCTGAAAAATCTATGATTGTGTAATTATCTTCTTTAATCTTATTTTATCTATTTTTGCTTCATGTATTTTAAGTCTCTATTGCTAGTACAAATATACTTATAATTGTTTTGTCTTCTTGATACATTGTCCCTTTTATGGTTATGAAATGTCTCTATCTCTGGTCATGCTCTGTGCCTTGAAGTCTCCTGTATCAGAGATTAAAATAGCCGTTCCAGACTACTTATTTTTATTTGTTTCTTTTGTATCTTTTTACGTTCAAGATTGAAAGTAAAACTTGGCTTTTATATTTATACTACTTTTTTTATTGGACATATATTCCAATTCTTTTCATTGAAATGTGATTAGTTTTCTATTGCTGCTAATAAATTACTACCAAATTAAAATAATATCACTATTACCTCGGTTTCCATGGATCAGAAGTGGTCCAAAAGCTGGGCACGGCTCTTTTGCTCCTTAAAAATCTCATAGCCTGAAATCAAGATGTTGGAAGGGCAGCATTTCTTTCTGGAGACTATAGGGAAAATGTGATTCCAGGTGCATTTAGGTTGTCAGAATTTAGTTTCAAATGGTTGTAGGACTGAGATCCCTGTTTTCTTGTGTGTTGACTGCCAGGGGTTATTCTCAGCTTTAGAGGTCACACACTTTCCTTGGGTCATGGCCCAATTTCATCTTGTTCAAAGTCAACTTCAATGGTTGAGTCCTTTTTGATTCTCTCTTACCTCCCCTTCTGCCTCATTTCTCTGGCTGACTCTTCACTTTTATGGGTACATGAGATTGTTTTGGGCCCAGGTTAATATCTCTATTTTGGGGTCAACTGATTAGTAACATTCCATGTGCAAAATTCCTTTACAGCAGTAGCTAAATTATTTTGATTGGCTAGTCAGGCATAGGAATCTTAGGCAAAATCTTTAATTTTGCCTACCACAGAATGTCTAGGTCATTAACATTTATTTATCTATCCTTTTTTTACTCTACGATGTATTCTTTTTAACTTTATTGTTAAGGTAAAATGTTACTGATTTACCTTTTTTTTTCAATACTATATCAATAGTGTGGGGAACATCTTCACCTCCTCTACCACCAACGTTCAAATGCCATTTGTACTATCTAGCTTATACCCTCTAACCTTCCACTTTCCCCTCCTCACACTCCCCTTTTTGTAACCATTATATTTTTTTTAGAGTTTAAGAGCTACTTTTGTTCTGATTTGTTAGTTTGCTTTGGTTATTTATATTCCACGTATGAGAGAAACCAATCTGTTTATGTTAGAGCTTTTTATTTACAAACATTGAAAAAATCTATTGGTGTCATTCACTTTCTGGCTTATTTTGTTTAGCATAGTCATCTCAAGATCCATCTGTGTTGTCACAAAAGCAAACTTTCAACTTTTTAAATAGGTAGTTTTGAGTAGTTTTCCAATGAAAGTGATATAGTACAACTTCTTTATTCAGTCACTCATCAGAGGGTATTTAGGTTGTTTCCTTGTCTTAGTGTTTGTGAACAATGCTACTATGAACATAGGGGTGCATACATCTTTTTGCATTCGTGTTTTCATATTCTTTGGATATAGATCTAAGAGATATTTTTGGGTTATATGGTTTTTTCCGTTTCTCGATTTTCATGGAAATCTCCATAACATTTTCCAGACGAAGGCTATTAATACCTAGTGTGGTTGCTGATATGTTTGTGTCTAATTCTATTCTTTTATTCTATTCTTTTATTGTTTTTTTGTTTGCTCTTCTGTTTTCCATTTCCTGTCATCTTTTGTATTTGAATGTTTTGTATTTGAATAATTTTGTATTTGAATGTTTTGTATTTGAATAACTACTTTTTGTGGTTATTCTTTGCACTTTTTTTAGTGCTTGCTCTAGGGATTGCAATATACTGATCTTTCACAGTCTACTTTATTATTGTATCACTTAATATAAAATGTTGAAACCTTACAAACATATTTCCCTTCTCTCAAACCTGAAACTTATGTTAGAACTTTTTATTTACAAACATTGAAAAAAATCTATGATGCTATATATATCATGCTTTTTGCTTTAAGGGTCAAATGTTTTAAACAATTTATGAGAAAAAAAGTAATCTTCTATATTTACCTAGCTAGTTAGCATTTCTATTGTCCTTTCTTCCTTCCTTCCTTCCTTCCTTCCTTCCTTCCTTCCTTCCTTCCTTCCTTCCTTCCTTCCTTCCCTCCCTCCCTCCCTCCCTCTTTCCCTCCCTCCTTCCTTCCCTCCCTCTCTCCCTCCCTCTTTTCCCCTTCTCCTCTTCCACCCCCCCTCTAGTTTTGTTTTCTAGTGTTATATTCCTTTATCCTGAAAAACTTCCTTTAGCATTTCTTATACAGCAGGTCTGATAGTGACAAGTTCTTTTAGTTTCCCTTCACTTGAAAATGACTATGTTGTCTTTATTCTTGGAATATATTTTCACTGGATATAGAATTTGAGTTAGTGGGGTATTTCTCTCATATAGCACTATAAAACTGTTAGTTCTTTGTCTTCTGATCTCTATGATTTTTGGTGGGAAATTCTCCAGCATTTGAATTATTGTTTCTCTGAATATAATATTTTGTTTATCTCTAGCTGCTTTGAAGAGTTAACCTTTATGTTTCATGTTTACTTGTTTGAATATGATGTGTCTCGGCATAACTTTCTTTGAGCATATCCTCTTTGGGGATGCTGAACTTCTTGAATTATAAATGTTTACCCTTTTTGGTCAAATTTGGCACTTTTTGTCATTATTTCTTCAAATACTATTTTCATAGTCTCTGGGTTTTTTCTGAGAAACCAATGGCGTATATGTTTGGCCTTTTGACATTTTTGCATAGGTTCCTGAAACTCTGTATACTTTTTTCAATCCTTTTGCTTTCTGTGCTTTAGAGTAAATATTTTCTATTTGTCTACCTTCAGGTTCATTGACTCTTTACTTTGTGATTTCTATTCTGCTATTAAGCTCATCCTGTGAGATTTTTCAAAATTTCAGATGCTGTACTTTTTAATTCTAAAATAACAACTTGGTTCTTTATAGAGCTTTCTTTGCTGACAATTCCTTTCCACTTATAATTTCGAGTATGTTTTCCTTTACCTCATGTAACACAATTATAATCAATGCTTTAAAGTCTTTGTGTATGTTACCCGTATATGCACAAATAACATTATATGTTTAAAATCTCAGCACCTGGACCATCTCAGGATTGATATCAATTAATTGCCTTTTCCCTTGAGAATTAATCTAACTTCTCTGGATCTTTTCATGTCTAGTAATTTTAGACCATATTCTGGGCAGTGTGAATGTTATATTGTGTAGCCTCTGGGTACTGTTATAATCTTCTGGGTTCTGGAGAGGATACAGAGATTTTTGTTTTAGTAGTGAGTCATCCAAGTTTTGATCACACTGCAAGTTCTGCCTTACCTTCTATAAGAGGTGATTAAAGTCTTTGTAATTCTAATTTGCTTTTATTCTGTGCTTGTGTAGTTTAGGGGTTAATCATAGGCTTGTGTAGGTGATTCAAATTTCAGTTTAGTTTTCTGAGCCTTTGCTATGTTGGTTTAGGGCTTCCCCATGCATGCATTCTTCAGGAATTAGACTGAGATTTCTGTGGGTTTATATTCAGAATTAGAGGGTCCCTTTCTAGATCTCTCTCCCCTATAATTGTTCCTATACTTTTGGCCTGCAGAGACCCCTTTTCCTGGTTTGTCTGGCTATAAAGATTAGGTTTTTTTCAGATTTTTAGACTCTTGCACTTCCTCACTACTCTGAGATTAGGGCATAATCTTTGGGCAAAGCCATGGGAATTAAAAATAAACAATATTGGAAACCTTCCCTTAGGTGAAAGGTCATGTCTCCAAGTTTTAACTCTACTCCTCAATCCTCAGTTGTTGTTTTCTCAAAAGGTTTTTTGTTTGTTTGATAATAAATAGGGCAGATGGGTTGTAGTAATCTTATTGGCATTTCAGAAGTATCTTTTAACATATATAAACAAAGAGATCAAAGATATCCTCTTCTATGAAAACAATTTGAACTATGGATACTTTATATTAAACATCTAATGAATGGCCAGAATTGGAATTTTTGGAAATTGTGATCTGAACAATTACTGAGAATCTATAATGCTCAATTATTAATTTATAGGCATCAGGATCCCCCCTGTCAGATGTTTTGGAGGCTGATTTGCCTCGAGTGGAACACCAGCACTGAGTGTCATTTGGCTCTAAAATTGGTAGGTTTGATTTCTTATATTTAAAGCTGTGAAGCCTTTCACGGAACAGTTTTGTGAAGCCTAAATTCTTCAGATGAATAATTGTCCAGTGATTGATTTCTTGAGAACTCCTGATAGGCATAGAGTTGTAACACTTAAAAAAACAGAGGCAGTGTTTTTCTCTGGGATGAAATTCCTTTTCATAGAATTTATATCTATTGGGCGTAAATTAATCTCCTGTATTTTACTGGATATGGTAATGTGAATTCAGGATAAGTGCCCAGAAAGAAGTATAACTTATCTCCCCTATCAGTTACTTTTGTCCTGTGGGCTTGTAAAAAGAAAAATACAGTGTTTGCTTGGTAACTGTTTTCCTGATAAAGGAGTCAGCATTATTCTGAATATAACAGTACAAAAAAAAACAAACAAACAAACACCAAAACCCAAAAAACCCAAATCAGGCGTTTTTAGTGATAATTTGCAGTTTCAGTTACCTGAACTCAACCTCAGTTTGAAACTGTTATGTACAATATGGTTTGGTGACCATATTCACATAACTGATTACAGTATATCATTTTAATGGTTATATTTTATTATTAGTTATTATTACTAATCTCTTATTGTGACAGATTTCTAAATTAAATATCATAGGCATTTATGTATAGGAAAAAACAGTGTATGTAATGTATAGATAGTTGGGTAGTACCTGTTATTTCAGGCATCCACTGGAGGGTTTTGGAACATATTTGTGCCAAAAGGGGGATGATTGTATATATACAGGAAAGCAAGTGTGATAGAAATCAATTGCTGGACATATTTTATGTAAAATATACCCTCCCTGTGCTTTTAGATGCTGCTCTACACTTGAGATGACATCCTTTAAATGCTAATATCCTAGAGGGGGAGATTTATGGGCTTTGATTGTTTACTTCTGAACTGCCTGCATTTTCTGAGAAAGGCCCTGCAGAAGAAGAAAAGATAAAGACTTCTATATGTTTCAAAGGAATTCTGAGCAAGTACCCCAACTGTTATCCCCTCACCTTTCAAGTCCACTGATGCATTTCAAGATATATTCAATGAAAGAATAGTGATATGGTTCTTGTTACATGAATGTGTATTTACTATTAGTAGATTGTGTATTTAAAGTTACTTAAGATTACAAGTGAGTAAAAAGGGAGAAAGAAACATTGTATAAAGGTTTGTTATTCATGCACTGAACTTTGTTATGTGTATAAATGTGTACATTTATTTAGGAGTGGGTTTGGTGGAGGTAAGTGATAAAAATGAGAATCAGTTGAATAAAATGAAAAAACAAGGATCAGTAAAAAAATGTTTCCTTTACCCTAACTTACTTTGTAAAAACATATTTAAATCTTGTTTGTTTCTAGACTTTAAGGAGATCTGTAACTGCACTCAATGGATAGATGTATGTCCTTGGTTTCTGTGATTATTGTTGATGTTTGATTAGTGTATTCTGGGAATCTGGCCTCTCTGCTGCAAATTTGGCCACAAAACCTTTTGTTTCTATTGACTTTGTACAATTCTTTCACTGGATATTCCTATGTGTTATAAGATTCTGGTGATATTGTTCCTATATGAAGGGATGTGATTGGTATGAGAGTAGTAAAGAGGAATTTTAAAGGTATTTTGGAGTTGAATACTTGTTGAAGTTGAGTGTTAACCATTGAAAAGGGGGTATATAAGCAAATTAAGAGAAAGGATGCGAGTTTACCAGTTGACTAGGGCTGATTACTTTTCTCTGGGCCAATTGCTGTGGAACTTCCCAACTGAAGGGGCTTTGTGGAGGACACATCCACAAGGATTTTGTGTCTATCCACAATTAGTTTGAGGGAGATATTGGAACCCAGAGATGTTCCTATCTCTACTTGTAGCCTTCCCAAAATCTTTTTACCAAGGTGCAAATAATTTACCCTGCAGGCCACACATCTTTTCTAATGCACTGATCTACAACTTTTAGGTGGGAGAGTTAAACCAATTTAGCTCCAAGCTTGTGGTTACTAGGGTTCCAGTTATGCTCTGCATTTATCATTTTAAAGAATGGTTGTTAAGGGAATCAAACTATGTGTAGGTTTTCTTGCCTAACCAGTTAACAGTGCGTTGTTTTCTCCAAAAGTCATTGATTAGAATTTAGCCCAGGAATTTAACTAGCACTTTTTTCCTGTTACTCTGAGGAGCTTACTATTGAAATTCTAGCCTTAGACACTTGGGTTTCAAAAGAGTAGATGTTTGAGAAAGGGCAAAATAAGGAGTTCTAATCTAGAAGTCTATAATTGGTTCAATTAAAATGTGGTCTTGATTTCAAAGCTCTGTCTTTAACTTCTGATCTGATATCTGACTAACTTGGCATGGCCAACATCCTGAAAAAAATGAGTCTAGAGGCATTAATAGGCTGTGGCCAGCAGACTGCGGCCAGCAGACCGTGACTGTCCAGTCACAGATAATACTTATAAACAAAGTAGTTTTTAGTTTATTTCAAAAAGTTATTTTTCTATATTAAAGATCAGTGTGAAAATATCACTTCAGTGTCTGAGGCTCTAAGATCAGTTACCTTCTCATTTCTATATCTGCTTTTGGTATGGTATTTTGGGTTTTTTAAAACATTGGTGAATTTTAGAACTAAGGAACTAAAAATCATTTACTCTAAGTTCAAATTGAGACTCGAGGATCATATTTGTTTAGAACCTTGACGTAACTACTTAAAAAAGAAAATTTTGCTATAGATAATTTGAACCAAAGTAATCCTTTTTTCAGCATAAAGTTATTTTATCTCTCCTTATAGGGATATGATAAACCACATACCAATAGGAAATATGTGTACATACCAGTAGCGGAAATGTACTTGCTGTGTGTATGTATGTTTTAAAATAAATAAATATTATACCTCATTGAGCTAGTTCTATGTATTTTATGGTTTCAGGTCTTACATCCATCCAAGTCTTTAGTTTGAGTTAATTTTTGGATATGTTGTGAGATAGTGATCTAGTTTCACTCTTTTGCATGTGGCTGTGCTGTTTTCCCAACACCATTTGTTAAAGAGACTTTCCTTTTTCCAGTGTACACTTTTGGCTTCTTTGCCACATGTAAACTGCCTATATAAGTGTGGGTTTATTTCTGGACTCTCAATTCTATTGCATTGTCTGTGTGTCTAGTTTCATTTCAGTAACTTACTGTCATGATTATAATAACTTTGTAGTACAGTTTGAAGTCTGGGCGTATGATACAATAGCTCCTTATTATCAAGATTGCTTTGGCTATTTGGGGTCTTTTGTGGTTCCATATAAATGTCAGTAATGTTCTAATTCTTAGAAGAATGCTCTTGAGAACACGTGCATGCTTGCACACACACACACACACACACACACACACACACACACACACAATTTCCCCCCCCCCAAATAATTTGGGATTTACTGAAAAATTTGAAATTTACTTGCAGTAATCATAGTCCTTTACCTTCAAATATGTCAGTAAATATTTCTTAAGAATGGTATTTTCTCTTACATAATTATCAAATTCAGAAAGTTTAATACCAATGTGGTACTATTCCTTAGAATGAGGTCCATAAAAAAAATTTGCCAGTTGTCCCAGTTGTCTCTTTTATGGTATTTTCTCCCTCTCCTTCCTAATTTTAGTTGTCATGTTTACCAGGCAGGGTGAGGTGCACCCCAGAAACCCCAAATCTGACCATTCTAAATAGGTTCTGTCACCCACTGCATCAAGACAAAACAAACGTTAGTGTGTAAGACCTTTAATAGCAAGGAACTTTAGTACAATTAGTGTGAAACAAAGAAAAGACAAAGAATATAGTTTACAGATCAAGCACCCAAAGTTACCCATACCCTCATGGGTAAATGTCCATCCAAACAGAGTTGACCTAAAGCAGGGCCCCTGAGGCCTGAAAATTTGCCACAAGTCTAAGGGACCTTCTGGTGGGGACCCATAGGAAAGGGGTGGAAGGGACCAGATAATTCTGGAAGGAAAAGAGCAAAATCAAAATCAAGATAAATGCTGCCATTGTTTACCCTCACACGTCTCTCACCCACATCTGTTTCAAGTGTATCCTACCATGTCCCCCAAGTCCCTGCGCAAGTTCAAGGCCAAGAAGCAAGCGTTTCTTCTTCACGTGTCTCTCTGTTCCCTGTGCCTCCTCCAGGTCTCCTTCTTGCTTGCTTCCTTCTGTTTTCCTTCCTCCAGGCTCCTCTCCAGCTTCTCCTCCTCCCTACTCAGCTCCACCCTGCCTTGAGTGGGGAAGGGGGTTTGGAACCTCCCCTTTATCTGGGAATCACTCTTTCATAATGCCTCTTTAAACTCACTTAAAATCATTTAAACTTTCATGACAGACATAATTTCTTAAAGATTTATTTTTATTTATTTCTGCATACAAGAGCTGGGGTTTAGGCCAGACGTGTGGGAGGGTGAGAGGATTCACCAGAGACAGAGTAGGGAGCAGAACAGGCGGATCTACTGAAATACACTGCTGAGGGGGGGCGGTGGGCAAGAAAGACACAGAGGAGGTGTGCTGAGCCATGTGGGTCAGCTCCCTGGCAGTTGCTGCCAATAACTTCATAGTGCTGAGACTTAACCCCTTGCACCACCAGGGAGGCCCTACACATAATTTTTAAAGATTACAAGGCAGTTGTTTAGTAAAGGTCCCTCAGTTTGGGTTTGTCTGTTTATGTACAGGTTATGCCTTTTTAGCATGATTAGAACTTTAGACTTGCATGGGTTATTTCTGCTAAAAAAGACAGTCTTGAAGATTTACCACACCCTTCCAACAGACTCCCACTGCTTTGAAAACAGCTAATCCCACCTGTATGCTAAGAGGAACACATTTGATAAATGAATCCACTTTGAGATATTAGTGACTGAAGACTTGCCTCTTGAGTCAACAAACCTGCTAGGCATCACTGTATTTTAAAAGAAGAATTTATAAACCCCAAAGATGCATTTTTTTTAAAAGTCACAAATGCATATGTTTTTAATTGCAAATATGGGCTTATATGCAGTTATGCATATAGGCAACTCTATGCATGTCCAAGGATAAGGTATGATGCAATTTTGCCTTGGGTTATTTGGAAGAGGCTCTCATTATGAAACACCAGAAGTGGTCTGTTTTCTATAGCAGATAATAGTGACTAATGCATTGAAACTGTTTATCTTTAGTTGGTTTTAGTTTTCCTGAGGTTTGCATATCACCTAGTGAGGCCTTCAAGGACTAGATTTCAGAGCAGTTAAATCTGAGATTGCAGAAGTTCTAAAGTTTGGGGCGAAGAAAGCCCAGTCAAATACGGTGTGCTTGGGGCAATCCGAGTCCCTCTAAGCACACAAGTACCAAGGTGAGCAGCATTTGGGGAACAGTGAGCATGCCCCAGTAAAGGAGGTGTTCAGCACTGAAAGTGAGACTCAAGTATAAGCCTTTCTCTGTTTTCAAGTTTGCCCAAGGTTGGCCCTTTTTTGGTTATGCAAAAAAGAGAGCAGGGTTATTACAAAATACAGAGTTTTTTAATGAAGCATTCAAATAAAGGTTTTATTTAAGTCTATTACTTGAAGCAAATAACCCATAGTTTGCTGTGAAGTATGCAAAGGAATTTTTTTTTCTTTTTAGCTTTTAATATAGCAAGGAAGCACAGCATGATGATCATGGCTCTCTCTAAAGACTTTCATGGCATCCTCATGTCTTTATGTAACTTTCTTTTTTCTTCTTAGAAGCAGCAGCAGCAGTAGTAGTAAAAACTTTTGCATGTAGTTCTTAGAGGGAACAGGTGTAAGTCGCTGACCTCAGAGGCAAAAATCAAAGTTCTTATGTTACAGGCAAGACAAGTGGCACAAACAGAGGCAGTATTTTACAGAATGGCTAAAGAAATAACCAATGAATACAATATTTGGAATTTATTGCCTACATTGGACCCTCAGAATTCAAGATTCCTATAACAGATTGAACTTTTATATGTGGAGTTTTAGAGTCATGACAACCTTGATGTAGCCTTTTCATCACACTTTTGAGCCTGCAACCATGTTGAAAGTTTCAGGGTGATTGGATACCATTGAATTTAATATTTAAACTAGTATCTGTCTGATGGTAATAGGAGAAGCACAAGAGATTCTTATCAAGCTGATTTGTACTGGTTGCTTAAAAGTTAACATTAAGGCAAATTTAGAGATCATATTTAAAAAAAAGAGTTTTGGGGGTTAGGTAATTCAGTTCATGATATCTTTAAGATATTTTCTCTAGTCAGACTCCCCGTAACTTCATTTTGCATTAATCTTTATAATTTCTTTTGAAGCTCATTTTGGAAATGCACCTTGTGCTATGTAAATTTTCCAAAAAATTCAAAAGGGTATCACCAATGTGTTCATTTGATTTACAGTGATCTCAATTTACTTAAATACTCTTCACTCTCATTTAGAAGAGAGAGCCAATTCTTCTGGCATCTTAATATGGATAGGAATTACTGGAATGATCCAATTTAGGATTTTACTTGCATAAATATCTTTTGATCATAAAAAGTTGGGGTAAGACTAGTGTCACTGCTCCTGTTTTGCAAACATAAATAACCGACAAACCAATATCTTTACTGCTGACAGAGAAAATTTACTGGTCAATGACATTTAAGACACTTAATTTTCAAATTCAATAGTTCTTAATTTGGAAAAACAAAAATCTTTTTATAGTCTTTTATGAGGCATCTCCTTCTTTTGCTTCAGTATATTTGGGGCTTCCTTTTTTCTCTGCTTTCCTCAGATGAGCTTTCACTATGGAGTTTCCTTCGTGGGAAATGTCTACAATGAGGAGGAAGGCGTCTGTGTGGCCCAAAAGGTGAATGATGTTGAAAACGGTGTTTGCACTTTGGAGGGTGGAAAGGTCTGTTTGGAAACCTAATGTGGACTCTGGGCCATCGTTTTGGGAAAAAATGGAAGGGACACTTGGGTGTCCTTGTGATGGGCTGGATCCTTGTCACCGGCTTCCTTGTGATTGGCGGAGGGGTGAGTGTAAAGATCTGGCAGTCTGTAGGGTCTGCATTATTTTGTGAGCCTCCGGCAGGGGTAACCACCTCTTGTCCTGTGGGGAGAAAAAAATGTCAGGAAACCTCTGATAGCAGAAGCTGAAGGCAAGTACTTTAGGTGGTAGCAGGGGAGAAAGATTGGAAGAGAGAAATAGAGAAATCTCAAAATATGTTTGAAAGAACTGTTAAAGTTCAGTGAGATGAAACCTTGATAGCCTTATGACTCAACAATTTCATTCTAGGAGTTTACCCAAGAGAAATGAATGCATGTCTTTATTTTATTTTTTTAAAGATTTATTTATTTATGCATACAAGAACTGGGGTGTAGGCTAGAGATGTGGGGTGGTGAGATGATTCATCAGAGACAGTGGGGAGCAGAACAGGTGGATCTACTGAAGTACACTGCTGAGGGGAGCAGTGGGCAAGGCAGGAGAGGTCTGCTGTGCCATGTGGGAAGCGCCCTGGCCGGGGATTGAACTCGTGCTGTAGTGGCTGCAGACAGCTTCTTAGTGCTGAGACTTGACCCATTGCACCACCAGGAAGGCCCTCAAATATGTGTCTTTAAAAATACAAGTTCAAAAATGTTCACAACAGCCTTAATCATATTAGCTAAAAGCTGGAAACAATTTAAGTGTCCATCAATAGAACAAACTGCATATTCATGCAATGGAATGCTACTCATCAGTGAAAAAGGAAGAACTACTAATGTAATAAGACAGATGGGTACCACAGATGTTAATTTAAGCAAAGAAAGTTAGACCCAATATAGTACATTCTGCAAGAATCCAATTATATGAAGCTCAAGAACAAGCAAAATGAATCTATGACAAGAAAAAAAAGTAGATAAAAGAGTTAGCTTAGGGTTAGGGTGGATATTATTTAGTGTGAAGGAAACCAGGGAAGTTTTATTTTGATTTAGCAATTGTTACATGGATATGGTAATAAACAAACACACACACATAACACAGTGCCTATAGGGGAATTGACTTAATCCAATCAAATATATTGATGATTACAAAAATTACCATGTTTCACCACTCAAGGATAATGTGATCATTCATAAGCAAATATTCCTCATTATGTAACATACTGAGACATGCTACCAAAAGCACTCAATGTCAAAGATGACATCTCTTTTGAAACCTTAACCAGGCCAAAGCAGACAATTTAAATATGAATTTAAAACATTTTGAGAGGCAGGATAGCATAGTGTTTACGAACAGCTCCCTGAGCTTGACCACTTCTTAACTGTGTGACCACTGACAGGTTCCTTAACTTCTCTTTTCCTTACTTGTAAAAGAGAGGAAATAATACTACCTATCACTGGCTTGTTGTATTATCTGAAATAAGAATGTGTGAAGTGCTCAGAACATCCTTGACACAGGTATGTACTTAGCGAGTATTGGTTATTGTTACTATTAATCTTGCAGGTTATGGAGAAATTCTTTAACCTGAGCCCCATTTTTTTGGACTCATCTAGATAGATTTTATTCATGAAATCTGTGTACTAATGATGGGACTGAAAAGATGTAGTTGTTAGGAGAAACTCCATGCAGGCAGGTTGCCTCTCGCTCACTGCTGTATTGCTAGAACCTAGAAGAGTCACTGGTTTATAGTGTCCTAAGACAGTCGATTTTCAACTGAACAGTCAGGCAGATGCTTACTCTTTCTCTCTGTAGTTTTTTTATGGAGCTCAGTGAGATTTTTAATTCCAGATCCAGAAAATTCACAATAATTATTTACTTTAAAATTAGTGCATGATAAAAAAAATTAAGCCAAAATATTGCTTCGAGTTTGGATATCAATTTTAAATGGGTTTATTATAGTCTAGACATGAATAGTGTTCATAACATACCAACAACTAGCACTTGAAAAAAAAAAGTAAGGATGATGAGAAGTTCTTTTTAAATAATTGCCTGTAGTCTGTGGTTTTTTTGGGCAGACAATAGCTGGTTTGTAGTGAAATAAACTGATTTTTAAGAGAAGTAAGCTTTATACTTGATGTACTAGTAAGCTGGTCTTCCATTACATGGCACGTGGAATTTCAGAACTTCTCATATGCTTTCTGAGTTGAACCAGAAAGAAATGTAAGTCTTGAGATGAGTTTACTCACAATAACTTTAACTCAATTCATTCTGTAGACTCACAGAATGATGGGACATGTTGCCCAAATCTCAAATTTTACGGGTAAAGAATTTGGAGCCCCTTCATGTCACACAGGTGTCTCTCACTGTGTGCTGGAAGCTGAGTCCTGTCTCAGTGCGCAGGTGACAGTGCCAGAAGCGGCCACGAATGCAGAGGTGGGAACGACCCAGGGCTGCGCAGCGCAAGCAGGGAGGGGCAGACCCGGGTCAGGAGCACAGAGCAGAATGCAGACTCCAGGGGATGTGCCTCTGCTCTAAGTGTGCATGAAGTCAGAGAGAGATTACAATTAAAAATTACACAGTTTAGGCCTCCCCGGTGGCGCAGCGGTTAAGTGCTGCGCTGTAGAGCTGTGGGCAGCGGCAACGCGAGTTCGACGCCCGGCCGGGGAGAATCCCACATGGCGCGGCAGACCTCTCCTGCTTTGCCCACTGCTCCCCTCAGCAGTGTATTTCTGATCTGCCTGTTCTGCTACCCGCTCCATCTCTGGTGAACCCTCTCACCACCCCTCGGCCTGTACCCCAGCTTGTATGTATAAATAAAAACCAAATCTTTAAAAAAAAAATTACACAGTTTAACAAAGCTTCTGTGAAGGCAATAGCTTGGAGATATTTAAATGTCATGATGTAAAGCAGATGGGCATAAACAGCTGAAAGCAGGAGGAGAGAGCCGCTGCAGCTGCTGTGGTGGGCCAGTTTGCAGACCCACGAGGGACCCTGTCAGGCAGATCCAGGGGAGATATAAGTGAGCTGTGAGCTGGCAGCCAGGCTGCTTGCAGAGAGGAAAGCTACCCTGGAAGGAGGGGGGTGGGACGAGTGAGCAAATTCAGGAATCAAATCTCACATCTTAATTTGCTTTTTTTTTTTTAAAGAAAGATAATCATTATAACTTGTTTAGCTCCACATTTCCAAAGTTTTCTGAAGAGGGTTCACTTTCTGGAAAGAAGGTGTCAGGTAGTCAGTTTGTTTGATGGGGTCTCTTTTAGATGGGTTTCTGCAAGCATTGCTGAGGGGACCTGGGGCAGGGTTTATTTGTGATCTATATTTCCTTGGCCTCTGATCTCCAGGGCGCGTGCAGAGGTTGGACAGGGTAATCTCTAGTGGGCTCACCACCAGCTTAGATGCCTCTGTTCTCTGTTCCTTGTGAGAATCGGGGATGGGAGCAGGGAACTTAATAGGGGGTAACTAGGGCCTGGTGAGTGCCTGCTTGATGAGCCCAGGACATATGACATGGTTGAAGAAGCCAGATGACGCCTAGGTCTTTCCTCCGCAAGCAGCATCTTGTTCTAGAACTAAGGTCAACTGTGAAGAAAGCTTTCTGTCCAGGTCTCCTACCTCACTCGCTTTCTCCTTTCTCCTCCCTTCTCTATTTTCTTTCCACTCTAAGGCTCATGCCACCTGACAGTTTTGTGGTATTGGAATGGAAAAAGAATAGGCACAGCAGAAAGGTTGTAATATAATCTCAAAGAAAGAATCTATGCTCACCCCAGCGTCACCAGGACACAAAGAACTAAACATGATTAATTAAACAAATAGCAGAGACTAAACACCCACATGTGCAAATTACTGTGCTGCTGGGGATGAAAAGAGGTGGATGAGGGGGACTTTGCGGTTATTTAGGGTGGAAATTGTTAGCTTGATAGCAACCATAACCAGTATCGAATACTGTCTGGAATTTGTATAGTGTTTAATTTTTTTTAATTGAAGTAACTGCATTATAACATTATACACATTTCAGGGGTACATCATTATAAGCCAGCCTCTCTACGTACTCCATTAAGGTCACCACTATAAGTCCAGTTCTACCCTTCACCACACAGTTAAACTTGAAGAGTTTTTCTCATATGAGATCTCACTAGGTCTTCACAACCCTTCATAATGTTGAATATTATTAACACTGTGACTTCACTTATGGAGAGACTGATGTCAGAGAGGTGAAGGGTCCCTGAAATCACAGAGCGAGGGTTGAGACTGGGACCAAATTCTTCAGATGGTAAAATTCAGCCTTTCTCTTCAACCACACTGGCTAATGGAAGTTGATATACATAGTTCCAATATATGGAGAGGTATAATCCCAGAACCAAATTTTGTCCTTTTACACAATGTATTAAAAAGTTCATTAATTATTAATTAACTGGTGGACCCACAGTAGAGTAAAACAAAACCCTTACCTTTTGTCACCGTTACCAGCAACCAGCACACCAACAGCCAGCAGGAGAAGCAGGGTCTGCGAGCCATGGCCTCTGCCGCAGCAGAACTGCCCTGAACCCAACCTGGTTTTAAAGGGGAGTTGGTGACTCACTCCCAGCCTGATTCAGGTAATTTGCATTTGCATAGTGGACCACAGTGATCAGGGCCTGCGGTTGTGAGGGTAAGAAATCAGCAAGGAAATTCCAGACAGTATTTATCAGCCAGAATCTTGTAATGACAGCCAAGCCTCGTTCATCTCCCCTTAGAGTCAGGTCACGGACAACCCTGCCTTGGCATCCCTCACATTCCCTCCAGTCTCCCGTGTTAGTGCCTTCTCTTTCCTTGTGTGTGTGGGTCTCCTTGTGCTACTGAAAGGATCTGTCCAGGAATTACTCTGCTTTTCTCTGTGTACTTACATACTTAAAAAAAGTCAAGGAGGACAGGAGGGCATTATCCAAAGGCCTCCTGACCCAGGCTGTTCATGATTCCCTCCAGAGTTTATGGCTTCTTCTCTTCTTGGCTTTTGTCCAGGAGCAGAGTCAGAAACTATCTTCTCTAGTCACCAATGTGGTTGGTGACTACACAAACAGAACTGTGGGAGATTACCTTAGCGAGGGGTCCTTTTTGAGTTCTTTCTGATTTATCAAATTGTCTCTAAGATGGACCTGATACCCCTTTGTCCAGTTTGCTTCTTCAGGTGAGGACTGTCGGATGCCGGCTGAATGCAAGTGGTGGTCACAGGTGATGAAGAGCATGGGCTTGGAGTTAGAAAACACTAACTCCAATCTCGCTTCCATTTCTTGCTAGCTGGGTGAGCATGGGTGACTCTCTGAGACCTGTCGAAGTCTCCTCTATAAAATGGAGCTGTAGTATCTCCTTCAGAGGATTTTTTGTGGCAAATAAAAAGATAATTGACATAAAGCTCCAACCACAGAGCCTGGTCTGTGAAAGGGAATTGCTGTGCTGGCTACCAAATTGTAGTGATGCCAATCTTTAATTTGTTCCCTGAGGAGGTTATATTTGCCACATCATTCAGTCACTCAGAAGGTCTCCTTTTTAAGCAGAATATTTTCCTGGGCACCAAAGGAAGGACAAAACAGAACATAGTTCCTGGCTTCAAAGGACTGACAATCTACCAAGGGAGACTCTGCAAACTAAGAACCAAAATGAACAAGAGTTCAAACTTGGAAACAGGAAACACAAACAGGAAAATAGTAAATTCTACAGGCTTGGTGATAAATCCTTGGTAAAAATTTAGAACAGATGATTAAATGGATGATTTGTCAGCAGTTTGGGAAGGAAGCAAGGGACATCCAGAGCAAACTCAGTTCCTTAGCTCAAGGCACTGCCTGCTCATTCATGCACTCTATTGACCGTGCATCCTACGCCTGACATGGGACTAGGTTCTGGGGTGAAAGTTAGGGGTCCTGTTCTGATGGAGGTTACAGGCTAGCAGGACAGTAGACATTAACCAAGGTCTGACAATAAAAGGTCCTGAAAGAGGCTAAAAAGGCAGCTCTCCTGTGACTCTTCAGGTGCCTCTCTTTTTCATTCTCCTTTTCCTAATGTACCTGTTCTAAAAAAAAAAAGGCTGAAAAGCAGAAAAACACAATCTATAACTTTACATCAACAGATGTGTATTGTGTATGCTACTGGGTCTGCTGTGTTGGAAGTCTGTTGGCATGCCAGTGAAATCAGATCCACGTCATTTCTCTATCGCCCAGTGTTCTGTTATATGAATTTGTTGATGTGTAGGGTAAGTCTTGCTGCATCTTATTTACTTGTACATTATATGTAGAGTGAATACATATTCAGTAACATATAAAATCAAGGAAGCTGTTCAGGTTATCAGATTCAGTTGCAAAAAATCTTTTAAGAAAGGAAATATTTCTGAAAACTATTCAGATGCAGTGATTTTTATAGAAATATACCTTATAATCCACTAATTATAATTTATCATTTAGTTGAAGGCTGATCAATGGGACTTTAATTTCCATATTTCCAATGTCAGGAAAGCTAAGTAAATGACTTTGGATCACTGTGGCTGATCCAGTGTGTTTGGGGAAAGGCTCAAGTAGCCAATTTGTTGTTTGTTTGCTTTTTTTTTTACAATAACTTTATTAGGAGGGGATATAGGACTGAAGAGGAGTAACAGTGCTTTCCCAAAGATTCAGAGATATTAAGAATTAAGGCTAAGAAATTCAAAACTGGTATTTTTCTGACTCCAAAGTTTATATTCTGTCTTCTATTCAATACACTTTGTTTGTAAAATGCATTAATCTGTTTATTCATTTATGAATTAATTTTCTTATTTAAGTGGCTCTTTTGTATCTTTCCAAATTAGTCTATGAAGAGAGTCTTGTTCTTTCCAGTACCACTTAGAAATGACTGGGGAAGAACTCGGCCAAGCCTGGGTTGGGTGGCTATGAGGTAGGGGCGGGGCAGCTGCTAGAAGAGAAGTGGGTATAACAGAGAACGCCACTGGGACATCTGGTGAGCAGCCCCTCTAAGTGTGTCTATGATACCTTTGTGTCCTGTGAGCTTTCCACCCCAGACTCAATTCCAGTGTGTTTTACATATACAGAATGTCTGCATGAGCCAATCAATGTTCTTGTGAAAAATAAAAAAGAACAAAGTTCTACTACTAAACCCCTATTCAGTGCCTGCCACAGGGCATTGATGCAAATATAGCAATATTTATAATGCTTTGTTGGGGGGAAGGTGTCAGGAAATAGTGGTTCGTGACTGAAGGGTCATATGTTTCAGTCATATTTTGATGTGTGAACCTGTCCAATCAAATGTCAACCAAGGTGGAATTACTCACTGATTATATTCTGTCCAGGGACTTTATTTAGGTTACCCTGATAAAAAGTTTCCAATATACCATAGTGACAATTGCCTTCACAGAAGGAACACTCACCTGCTAAAAAGGCTCTGTGAACATTTTTAGGGAAAAACAGCTCATAACTTCCTCCCCAGGTTTAGAGCCCAGAGCAGCAAGCAGGCTATTGAAAACTAGGGAGTGGTACTTCGGGGATGTGCACTTTTCTCTCATCATTTATTCATTAGTGAATTTATTGGGTGCCCACTATGTGCCAGATACTATTCAGGAACTTGGGGGTATACCCATGAGCAAAAGAGACAAATATATCTGCCCTAGGGCAGTTCACATTCTAATGAAGTAGAGAAGATCATTAAATAATATATAGATCAAAGGAGTAAATTATAGAATATATTAGAATATTCTGTAATATGTGCTAAAGAAAGATAAAAGATGCTCAGCGAAGAAATGTTTCAAGTAAAAAGTGGTATTTGAATAGGACTCAAGGAAGGCAGGGAAATGATCCATGTGGATGTGAGGGAGAAGGGTGTCTGGCAGAGGGTGAAGCCAGTGCAAAGGCCCTGAGACAGAGGTGGGGTTGGTGGCATGCAGCAACTAGGAGGCAGCTTATAGCAGAGAGTGAGGCAGAGAGAGTCAGGGGACAGTACGTAGTAGATGAAATCAGGGAGGAATGAGAGGCCAGATCATTGTTCTGAGTGAAATGGGAAGCCAGCTGGGGCATTTTGCAGAGAACTGTGATGTGATCTTACGTTTCAAAACAACCACTCTGGTTACTGTAAAAATTGTTGAGGCAAGCAAGGGTGGAAGCAGGCAGTCCAGTTATAACAGACTATCATAGCAGTCTGGGCAGGAGAGTGGTGACTCAAATTGGGGTGGTAGCTGTGGAGGTGTGGGAAGCAGGGAAATTCTGAAGGTATTTTAAAAGTAGAGTTGACAGGATTTCCTGGTGAATTAGAAGCAGGGAGTGAGAGAGGAGGGTCATAAGTAACAATAACATTAAAGTTTTTTAGTCTGAGCATTTGACTGCTGCTGTTGGGTGGGATCAGGTGATGAGATTATGGTTGAATTAAAGATTTTTTTATTATATTTTTTCCATAAAGAAAAATTGGGAAGTGAAAACACACTGATACTTTAGTGAGTAAATACAAAGAAACACACTATAACTTCAAATTATTAGTCTGCAGAGGGTTACTGGAAGTTACAGGATTAGAGAAGTAAGTTTTCATGTTTGTAACCTGTTTAGGGGTTGCCTGGACATTCTTCTGTTCAAAGCAGCCTTGTCAGAGGGAAGAAAAGGAAAGAGGTGAGTGGTGGGTGAGTGAGGTGGTTTCTGTTAACGAACAAATCTGGGAGAACTGGCTGGCTCTGTCTGACTATGGTGACCCCTATTTTGAAGCTATGCTTTGTGCCTGTCCTTTCTAGCTGGACTTTGAGATTCTTGATGGCAAGAATTGAAACTTAAAAAAAAATTGCTTATTTTTAATTATTGCATAATAAACATAAAATATGCCATTTTAGCCAGTTTTGAGTGCATGGAGGAACTGACTCTTGATTACAGTTGTAGTTTCAGTGCCTGGCACACAGTGGGCCAATAGAGAATTTGGAATGCAAGGAGAGACAAATGTTTGGGGAAGGAGCAGGGAGCAAGTTCTCCGCCTGTGCACTATGAGTTCATGACCTCATTGTCCAGCAAGTTCCTGTCATGGGGAGGGAGTTTAAGGGTAAGAAGGTGATTTGATCCAGGGCCTTTAGCTCTCTGCCACATCCTGCTTTGTGGATCTGAACTCACGGCAATTTCAGTTCCTTTATTTTTTTTCTGTTCCCACTCATACCCTGATAATGGTTAACTTTATATGCCAACTTGGTTGGAAGAAGGTGCCCAGATATTTGTCAAATATTATTTGACAAAAAATTTAGCTCCTTTATTTTTTCTATTTCCACTGATACCCTGATAATGGTTAGCTTTATGTGCCAACCTAACTGGAAGAAGGTGCCCAGATATTTGTCAAATATTATTCTGGAGCTTTCTATGAGGATATTTTTGGATTAGATTAACATTAAAATCATGGACTTTGAATAAAGCAATTGTCTTTCATGAAATGGGTTGGTCTCATCTAATCAGTTGAAGGTATGGATAGAAGAAAAGACTCCCTGGAACAAGAGCAAAAAGGAATTCCCCCAGCAGACTCCCTTTGGACTTGAAGAACATTATCTCTTTCCTCTTTCTCCAGTCCACCAATCTTCACTGCAGATTTTGGACTTGCCAGTCTCCATAGTTTTGTGAACCAGTTCCCTTAAAAATGGGTCTCTTCCCTATATACATATCCTATTGGTTCTGTTTTCTAGAAAATCCTGATGCACATAGACTCATATTGTCTTTCATTTTGCCATATATACATACTTGTTTCTCTCTTGGTTTAGTGGGCAAGCATTTCTGAAGAGACTTAAGAAATCAAATGCTTCTGGCTGGAAGGGATTTATACTAAGTTAAATAAAGCAGAAGGAGACAATACTGGATGGTGTCACCTATATGTGAACTGTAGAGGAACCAAACAAAGACTCAGATAAAGTCAAACTTAAAAATTAACCCTTGAAATCTGACTACAAAACTGAAGCTTACAGAGAGGGAGGGGCAAGGGGAGCACAAAGTGGGAAGGGAGCACTGGGACTGTGATGGTAGACTAATGGCGATTTGGTGTGGGTGCAGTGGCTGTGCCTGGGGGCCAGAAATCCTATACTCACAAAATATTAAAAACAATGTAAACCAATGATATTTCAATCAATTAAAAAAATCAGTCTTCTAAGTAGGAAACTATGTGTTTGTGAACAGTTGAGGGCACATCCAAGTGCTCCTTGACTGGAGACAGTTTTAGAGATTTTAGGCAGGTTTGTGACATTGAACTTCCTCTAACTTTTCAGAAAGTTGAAGTGAGGACAGCAGCTTCTCCCTGTCTCAGGACAGTCTTTCAACAGGAGGCCAAACATCTGTTTTTGGGGGAGAATCTATAGTAACTCATTTGCTTTGCTCCCTCGCTCAGTCTTACTTTCTGTCCTTCCTGTTGTTTTAGAAATTTGTCTAGAATTTCAGGAAATTCATACTCTAAAGATAATGGATACAGTGAAAATGGTTGTGGGCAAGTTATTTTGGAAGTTCATGTGGAGACAATATAAACGATTCTGTATTCATTGAAATAGAAACAAGACCAGAAGAGGTAAAATAAAAAACAGCCATCAGCAGTTTAGACCAGGATGTTCAAGAAGGTTGGACTGTTCTCTATGTCCATCTGTGGCATTTAGGGCCGTTTTGTAGGACTGCCTTTCACAGCCCCAGTCACCCACTGGATTGTCTACCTGGGGGTGGATCAGCTGCCTCTTGCCTCTTCATCTCTGCAGTATTGTTGGGATGAAGGCCCTGTTTTGCTGCAAGGTCTTGAAGCAAAGGTGAGCTACAGTTAATGTCCAATGAGGTGGCCTCCCACTGCAGAAACTGCTGACGCTGTCAGGAGTGGTATTCCCCTCACTTGGCTGGGGTGAGTAACTCAGGGAAACTGCTTTAGAGTGAGTCAGGATTGCATGTGTTGGGTAATGTGGGGAGTAGTGGGTTTTGGGCCTGAACCCTTAGTCAGACTGAGGGAGTAGCAGCTGGCTCTGGAGGTCGATCTCCTGGCAGCCTGGGGTAACTCAGGGTACTCTGACAGGACTGGGGACAGATGTTCCTTGGGGGGGGGGGTGTGTGTCTGATTGGTGTTGACTTGAAGGTACTGCTTTGTGGCAACATGGATAACATGTGCAAAGCTTGCTGGGGCATCTTCTACTGGAATTTCTCCTAAAGGGAATTTCAGGCACCTTCACCATCTTTTCAGCTCCCCCATTTTGTGATCAGGAGACTAAGGCCTGGGGAAGGCTCCTAAAGTCATTCCAGTGATTGAAAAATGGAAAGGCAATGGCATCTTGGATGAGGCTCATAGTGATGTCCACTCCACGAGGGCCCTTATTTATCAGTGATTTGAAACAGCATCACACCAGCAGGCTAGATCAGTGTTCTTATACCTTCCCTGCCACCAATTAGCAGGGAGACCTTGAACCAGTCATCCTTACTGATATGCAGTTTCCTTATCTGTAAATGTATCATTTACTGTATTCTAAACATCCCTATTCTAATTATTATTACATATACATTAAGCCATTTAATCCTCAAAGCAATCCAATGATGTAGGTACTACCATCATCTCCATTTTGAAGTTGAGCAAAGTCAGCACAGAGGTTAAGTTATCTGGCAAATAAGTGGCAGCACCAAGCAGTTTGACTCTAGAATTCTTCTTCTTAATCACTGTGCTAGGTGTGGTCTCATAACCTGAAGTCAACTTGTGGCTGTAAAAACTCTGTGAAAGTATCCTTAAAATTCACCCATGTATTGTAGGACAAAAGACTTGGTTTATTAAAAAAATTCTTTTTCAAGGAAAAATAGATAAAAAGAGGCAGGAGAAGCAACCTATAGAGTAAGTCTTACGAAATATATCAACCAGTTACAAAGTCTGGACTTTATTTAGGTCTGGATTCAACAGACAAATTTAAAAAATGGCAATTAGGGAAATGTGAACACCGATGGATATTTAGTGATAGTAAGGGATTATTGTAAGTGTGATAATGGTTTTGTAAAAACAAAAAAGAGTTCCTGATCTTTTAGGTACTGAAATATTTACAGATAATTGCTGTCTGGGATTTACTTCAATATAATCAGAGGATGGGGAGTAAATGGGGGGATATTAAAACAAGATTGTGCATGTCTATTATTCTTTAAGTTGGGTGACAGTTGCATTTGAGTTTAATATACTCTCTACTTTTGTTTGGAACTTAAAATTAGAAAACATTTAAAAAGTCACCATGTGTAAATTTTTGTTTTAGTCTTTCAGAAATTTCAAAAGCACCCATGGACACACCTCACAGGACTAGTGGGGACAACAGTCTATTGGGACAAGTGGGTGGAACACCACCTAAAAGTTTCACTTTTCAAATGAAACTTATTTGAAATCCACAGTGCTTTTGCATATACACCTACTTATTCTGGGCTGCATGAATATGTGAGCATAGGGATGAGCGAATGTGCATGAATTTGGTCTGCAGTGAGTTGGAGAACCATTCTGTCCCAAGAGCAAGACATTCCGGGTCAAATATGATGATGAAATGATCTTAGGTTTCCCAGTTAGCCAAAGTGTACATTTAAAACAGATTTTCTACCACAGATTTCTACCTTTCTACCACAAGGATAAAAAATACTTCTATACAATTCCCCTTATCCTGGTGGGCAAATGTTCATAAAGAGATTTACTAACTAAAATCTTTCATTCTGAAGCTATGTTCCCAGAATATACCTCTCAAAGACCACACTCTGCTCTGAGATCCGTTGCCATTGTTTTTGCTTGCCCAGTCCAGAAAATATCCCCAAATTTTTTAGTTCTCTCTGGGGAACCATTATTCTTTACTCTTTCAGTTCCAGAATTGTTTTGTAACCTATGCCTGCCAATCTATGTAATGCAGTCAATTCAATACTATGCCAGTTCCAGCACTGGTTAGGGATGAACACAGCACTTGGTTTAGAGATGGGCATTGGACTCAAATCAAGTCCAAATCAAGTCCTAGGATTTTGTATGAGTGACTGGAAAAGAGGCACACACTTTGCCTTCAAATTTAAAGTTGTAAACATACTAACATATAAGGAGAACCTGCCTGATAAAGCAGAGCGGAGAGATATCAGACTCTGACAACATCATTCAACCACTGAATCCAGATGTACCTGAAGCCATACACAGTGATCTGCATGTGGTTTGCTAAAACTGATTCTGAAATATTACTAACAGTCGTGTAGTGTCAAATCACATACAAAATAAAGATTCTGACTGAAGCCTAATGTTACCTGCTAAATTGAAGGAACTATTTAATTTTATACTCTTTTGATTTAAACTGTAGATGTGGACATGGATTAGAAAATTATGTCAGTTTCAGTGGCTGTGCAAAGCATTAAGAGAGATTAGTCCAAATCTTTTTGTCATTCCATGCATTCTTCCTGAGGGCTGAGGAAACCCAGCCGACTAGACAGGCTCCTGTGCAGGTGAAGCTCATGGATTCTTGAATGTCTTGACTATGTATGTGGTAAGGTTGACTTCATGCTGAGTGTTCAGCTGCTTTGTTTGTGGCAGTAACATCAGACAAATTCAGATTGTGGTATGAGTAACTATGGGCTTTCCCCAGCTTCAAAGACTGAGTTCACATTTTATCCTTCAATTTCTAACTGACCCAATTGGAACTTCTAAGTGGAATGATTGAAGTCCACCCTTCAGATGTGAATATTCAATAACAATTCAAAATTTGGTGAATCAAAATCTCTTGGCCTGGTGTTAGAAATCACAGTTGACAAAGTGTCTCTTTGTGTGAGGATGAGACTATCATTATGGTAGCTGTGAGACCTTAGGCAAGCTGTCTAACTTTTTCTCTGTTTAATTTCCTCACCTGTAAAATGAGAATAATAATAGTATTTACCACAAAGAGTTGCTGTGAGGTTAAATGAGTTAGTAACATTCAAGCATGTTGAAAAGAGTAGGTACCTCTTAAATGTTAGCTCTCATTATTACAGGAAAATAATTTTCAGCCTCAGACAAATATTTCCTCTAGAACCTGAATATCTGAAACAAAACAAAGAAAAGGCAAAAATTAAAAAAAAATAAATCTTAACAAAGAAAAGGCAGCAATATGAGGGTCTATGAAAATTGTGGGAAGACCTATAAAAGTGTACAACTTCTGAGATGTCGGTACTTTGAAGTCATGTTTTTTAGTTTTCTGAGGTACCGAGTCAGCTGCAAAGCTGAATTGGAAGTCTCTACAGGGGATGGAGACTTCTCTTAGGTTACCAGTCATGGGCAAGCTAAAATCTTGTAACTAAAATCTTGTAAGCTAAATCTTGTAACTACATCTATCCAGTAGTTTCTGTTAATCTTAATATGTGAGTTGGCAAGGGTTTGAGAGAGCTCTTTGAAATCTCCAAGTGTCACAGGATATGTCCGTAATCCATGGTTTGGATTTTAGTCAATGACTCAAGCGGACGATGCTTGTAATGATAACAAGCAACTCCTGTTTTTTCAACAATGAGATGATTTGGATTTAAATTTGTAGAATGTGGTGATTATAACTTTTTTCATTCCTGTCTTGATATGAAAAAACATGTTGACAGAACTAAATACTATGCTTCACAAGGTAGTTGATTTCCATACTGGCGCAAGCTCCTTGACATGTTCATTAATCTATGAAACACATTTTGGGTAGTGCTCAGTTTCTTTATGAAGTTGAATGAATGAATGAATGACATATCTAATATGAATTAAATAACTTTGTAGGTTTGAGGTGGGGGATAGAGATTAAATACATGTCTTCTTTCAGTGGGTCAATGTTCCTTGCCTGCTTTTGTGCTGTCACAGAGGGAAATTTATTTAAGTCACAAGTTGCCTACTTGACTCACTGTTATCTATACCACCATCATTCCCCAATGAACACATTTCCCGTTCTTGCTTTTTATCTTCTTGTTATCTCCTTTCCCTATGTTTCTGGCATGGAATTTATAGATAAAAGAAAAACAAAATATGGAAAGTTAATTGTCTGATCTGTTTACACACAATTAAATACAATTTTCACCAGGTATTACTGGATATTGTCTGCTTTGTAAATGCTCTGAGACATTCAATAACTGGAACTAGGTCCTTTATGCAATAAAGTGACAGGGTTGGGTACTGAACTTAAGTGTGTTTGGTTCTCTCCTGGATGATTTGGTCTTCCATCCTCACATTCTAGCAGGCTGCTAACAGAATTCAGGTCTTGGGATAGAACTTTAAAATTGCCAACACTAACACACTATAATTTTCCATTTTGGACTTTTGAGATTCCATTAATTTCATAGTCTTAGCACCTTAATCACAACAGTCCAGCCACACCACCCACTTCTCCTTGTTTGTTATATACTATTGTGTCCCTGCAGGCATGAAATGCCTTTATCTTATTGTCTTTGCTTTACTAACAATAGTGTAGGGGCATTGAAAGCAATATGCATGATGGGTTATTATCACATTAAATGTTAGCCTATAAACGTCTTTATGTGCCTAAATATGAAATGACACTGAATGAGACTCACTTTATGTGCCACTGTGGTATGAAATCTGTTGAATAAAGCAGTGGACGTGAGGAGAAAGGTAGCAGGCAGGCCATCCTCCTGAGAGGCACTCTCTGGTTATCTCCAGATTATGACTCTTGGAACTTTGTACTAGCCTGTAGCCTCCTTCAGTTCAAGAAGTGGGCCTTTTGTTTTTTCCCCAGTACCTACCACAATCCCTGTCATACCGTTCTTAGTACTTTAAACATGTGTGGAATTTGCTGAGTGTGCTAAGTTCTCAGCACTTCCTCAAACTGCTGTTGCTAGTGCTCACTCTTGACCGCATGTGGGTTTTTTTTTTTTAAGATTTTATTTATTTATTTTTACATGGAACTGGGGTGTAAGCCAGAGGTGCAGGGTGTGTGTCTGTGTGTGTGT